>JANHGN010018888.1:75425-154532 GCA_024605025.1 Megaceryle maxima | reverse complement strand
AACTGGCTGAAGAGTTTACAAGCAATTATGCCATCAAATCCTCTTTGGAATTAACCTAAAAATTCCATTTTAGTAGCTTTAAATGTACTTAAGAAAATCTAAGGTTTTCTTTAAAAAAAACCCAACCAAACAAAAAAATAACCCAACAAAAAAAAGCCCCTTATGTTTTCAAAACTATCTTTTTGGTTCTAAAAGCTCAAAATTGTAGATTCTGGCAATCACATCCATGCCAAAGGATCTGGGAGCTGGCACAGGAATTTGGCCCATTGTATGGATACCTCCTCTTAAGTGCCTGTCTCTGGTTTACTTATCTTCTGACCTAGTAATCCTCTGACCTAGTAATTCCTATTTCAACACAAGTATTTAATGGATTTATCTGTAAAAGAGAGAGAGAAATGTACATATTTTTGAATCCAGCCCAATATGAAGCAATAATTTTCAATTAGCGTGTCCTTAGATTAATACAATAAGCCCATGTTTTTCATCTCCAGTTTGTTTTGTTCTGTGCAAATGGAATTAAAGAGATAAAGGACATAATAAAGACTGGTCCCAGATGCAGATGTAAAGCAAGATTTACCAATTAGTATGTTACAAGTATCAGGCTGGCCACCATTCCTGGGGCTTCAGATTCCTGTCTTTTATTATATCAAGTTTTCTGATTTTAAATTAAATACTGAACATCAGGCTGGTTCCTTGAGATAGCATCAGAATGTGTAGCTGTACCCCACACTGTTCTATGAATGATAGATTGACTGGCATACAGTATTTTAACCATCACAGATGAAGGAACAAGATGATGTACTAACTAAAGGCCTCTTTCAGCACCTGTGCTGAATGGGTAGGTTTCTGTTAGAGCAAATGTAACTCAGATGAGCTGCACTGAACAGAATTCACCTGTATATGTCACATATACAAAGTATGACCAAAATCCACCACAGGAGCATTCATCTTACTTGAACTCAGGGCCCAGGATTACAAAGTAGGAGCTTTGGTACCAACTGTGACTTAATGAATTCTTGTCACTGTTTTCTATCCTTTTTTGCTCATTCTTACTTTGTTTTGCATGCCCTCAGTTCAGCCAAGACAAGTGTTTGCAGAGTTATGCTGCGAACCAGACCAGCGGTTTTAATTGGAGTCAAAAATAGAGAACATTACTTTTAACTGGGATCTGTTCAGTTCAAACTGTGGATCCCATAGACACAAATAATGGAAAGAAGGGACAGCAACAATCAAGCCCTGGTGCATGAACGAACAAGTAGGGGATAAGTTTTTAAACCATGCTTGCTGTTGAAAGCCCATGCACTCTGAAACTGCCTTGGAAGTAGCAAAGGACAAGCCCAGCTGAGGTTGCAGGATGTTAACGAAAAGCCTAGAGAATCACATCTCAATCTCTTAAGCAAGTATCATTTACACAGTAAAAGTGCAGCCCACTGCAATGCTGCCATACATACAGCTTAACTCTGTATGTGTGAGCTCTCTCTTCCTACCCTAACCTGCCAGAAGTCTCCATGCCCTGCACATGGTGTTCCACAGACAAGCAGCTTGACCTGTGCCTCAGTAAGGCACTCTCAGGCTTGCTGAAATAAAGGACTATGCGAGTATAAGTGATGTTACTCTTACAATTTCATTCATTTTCAAGAGCTTACATTTTCCCAGGCACACAGGCATTCATAAGCTAACTTTTAACTTGCACTTTAACAAATGTTTTCTAATAAATAATGAGCGTAAATCTTCAATTTATACCTACAATAATCTGCATGAGGGTCTTTACACTAGAACCGATGTATCTGAATGTATTTTCCTTCAATTCTCCGTAACTGCACAGAAACAAAAAGCAAACCATTAAAAAAATGGCATTAAGAACTTATGAAGCCAAGGGCAGCTTGACAGAAACCAGCAGTTCATCTGCTGCTAAAGCTGCATGTATTTTCAAATAGACATCGTATCCTCTAGAAGGTGCAGATGAGAAACGCCTGCTAAAATTAAAAAGAGAGAAAATAAATAAATAAATAAATAAAATTTCCTGGTATTTTGAATTCCATACAGTAACACAGGCATCTGATTATCCAGACATAAATCTTTGCAGACAAACAGCATTATGTGTGCCCCTAGTATTTGCTGACAAAATCTTTTAGTGCTCTCCCCTCAGCATCACCTAAAAGAGCAAAGTCAAATTTCCAAAAGCCAAGAGGAAAAAGATAAATGTGAAGAGGGTCATAATTCATACTCTGGAAAACAGATAAAAAGTCCTCAGCAAAGCCTTCCTATCTCTGCCCTCTCTTCACAATGACCCATAATACTGGAAACCATGCTCAGCACCTGAGCAGAACGTGTGCTTTTTCTGCTCGAGCAAATGTCAGTTAGATGAGCTGCAATGAACAAATCCCCTGTGCTTGTCACAAAGGCTGAGGTTTGCCCATGAAAAAGAACTCTATCATCTTACTGTAACTCCTCCAACACTTTGCTTATACCCACAAGGCTGTTTTAAGCAGCTGGTTTATATATGCAAGGTAACATTGACATGTTGCTCCTCCACTGACCATCCAGGTGAGAAGAGGCCAGGGTATGTACTGAGGTCTCACAGGCAAGCGCTGTGAATACCTGCAGCTGCCACCTTCCTTCCACTGCTGTGCTGGGTGGGGAGAAGAGGAGAGGCTGGCAAAGGTGCCTTCAAACATCCTCCCTTGACTGTGGGAATGGACCTTCTCAGCTGTTCTTCGGGTGGTGAAGGCAGTGAGAAGGCAGGCAGACAATGCCCCGTGGCTTTGCCAGCTCCTGCAGGATAGCTGAGGCTGCACTGGACTCTGTGCGAACCATGGATTTTCTCCCTCTGGCTTACATTCACTCTTTCTTCCACGATGCCTGTGCTTACCTGAACTGGATATTCCAGCAGAGAACAAACAAGTTGTCAGAATGTAACTCTGGCAAGTTTGTTCTGTTTGTTAATAAAACAATGGGCGTGGGTGTGTGTGTGTTAAACAGCTGGGACGAGCATGTCAATCTGTGGTTAAATCTCTCCTGTGGCTAGATAGAGATCAGTACTAAGTGATTTCTATACATCCCTGTCCTCTCCTGTGTTAGCTTGGAAGAGTGATCTAGGGATAATCAGTGCCAGAATTCCTCATGTCTTAAATCTCAAAGGTGTAAGTTTAGCCACTGGGCAATCTCAACTCTGTGTTAGCAGAATTGTGTGCCATTTAATTTCTTTGATTTTAAAACAATAATTTCTCATCACTCTCATTCACTATCCCTCTACACTCCCTCAACCCCTCGGCAATGGCAGCCCCAGCAACACAATGCCCATTCTGTCTTATTCCTCTGCTTTTTTTCTGCCTCTCCAGTGCTGCTTTACCCTCCCTCCTTGAGCAGCTTCCTCCCAGAGAGACCAGGGGAGCTGGGAGATGGCAGAGAAATGGTGCAGAGCATGGTGCAGTCTGTGAGAACATTTCTGATTTTCCTGAGAGCAGTCACGGAAGCAAGAACAGACAGGCAAACCCAAGTGAACTCTGCTGATTTGCCTGTGCCATCCATCCCTCACCCCAATAGCTGTGCTGCCCCAAAATGCCCTTATGCAGGAACACTGCCCCAGCAGCCACACTGGCTCACCAGGCCTCTTGCACTGACAGAAGAAACATGGACATTTGCCCCTCTCAGCAGCTGTACCTTCCAGGAAAGTGGTTTCTTGCCCAATGCCTCCTGCCAGCCCTAGGTGTGAAGGCAGCAAGGCTGTGAGACATAAGGGGACCAAACCCCCAGGGCAGGAAGGGTCCAGAAAGCAGCAGCCCATTGCTGCTTCCTGGTGCCAGCAGGGTTTCAGACCCCACTCCCAGAGGGCCAGGTCACACAGAGGCTGGGAAAGGAGGAGCAGGGTCATATCAGGACCTGTACTCCTCATCCTCCATGCTACTCCTCACTCTGTCCTTTTCTCCCCATTCCTGCTGAGCCTCTTTCCCCTCCCTGGGCTCTGCTGTGCCCCACACACTCCATGCTACTCCACCTTCACTTCCCAACCACTTGTGACTGGTACTGATGTTCTCGTTTCCTAAATCTGAGTCTCCAAATAGCACAATCTCAAAATCTCAGAAGCATCCCACCATACCAAAAGCATGTGCCTGTCACAAGACTACTTTATCATAACCAACCTTCATCTTTTCTCCAGCGCATCAGCACTAAGGGTTCAATCCAGATAATCTTTCTGCAGTAGCTTTCCCCAAGTGGAAGAAACAGCAATGTGCTGATCAATCCCAAACACAGCTATAGAGACTACAGCATCTGTAATTTATTACCTTTCAAAAAGAGCCTCTCTAATGTTAACTATGCAAATTAGCATGGCAAATCCCTACACACACATACACAGGCTGCAGAATGAGGCCTGATCACAAACAGTGGAGGACAGTTGCAGCAGGATGCCAGACGACTGTCAGTGTTTTGCCAAGAGAAACAGATATGGCAGTAGAGTAATTTGTCCACTTGATTTACTGAAGTGCTGTGACCACACACAGTCTAAAAAATCCTTTGCTTGGTCTTTTTGGTATGTACCTATATAGCCAAACTTTTTCTTTAAAAAAGTAGTCAAGTTGTATCCCTGAGGGTGCAGTAGGAACCCTGAATTAGCGAAGACAAATCTCAAATGGGTGAGATCAGTCAGGGTGGGAGGTACAAGAAGTACGGTTTTAAGCTTTGCTGAAGTACAACAACTATGTGATAGTAAAAGCACCTCCAGAGATGGTAAAATTCTTTTTTTCTGGGTGCAAAGGGAAAGAGTTACATCTGATACCTTGGCACAGCACTTCAGTTTTGTGACATCCCACACAAAGAATTAATGTCTGACATGGGAGTTCTTGAGTGATCCTGAGCCCAGTATCGCCAGTACAACAGGTAAAAATACAGCCAGCTTTTCAACAGATCCAGTGAAACACCTGGAGGTCCCAGCAGTTGAATTCATTAACTGCCAACCTTCCCTCCTCCTTGACAACCCGAAACACTTTCTTGTGCTTAGATCCCAAAGGTGTGCTCAGACAGGGCAGGAAAGTATTATCCTCCATGTGCAGTATCAATCTCCTCTGGCCCAAGTTCTCAAACATCAGTAACAATTGTCTGCAAACCTGGACACATATTTAGCATATTTTTACTTAACAGGATTAAGTAAAGCTGACTAAAAAATGTAAACTGGTTTGCACAGAATAAATACAGGTATTTTCTGTGATACTTCCACCATAAAACTAGAATCCAAAAGCTCGGTGAACGTAATTCCAACGTGCTGCTTTACACACGCATAAGAGTATGAGATAGAGATTGCACAGAGATCTTTTTCTGTTTCCAAGTGCTTTGCTTTGCCATTTCAACATTTCTTCCACAGCATCTGAAAGTCAGGGTGTGACCAGAAGGGTGGCAGGGAAGGGTAGGATGTTGAGGTGGGTGGGAACCGGAGAGCAGCTTGGCTAACTGATCAGAATTAGCCTCCCAGTGTTCACAGCTACTCAAACCTGCAAAGGCTGAGTTCCTTTGCTGTAGCACTAGCTCTGAACAGTCAGTAAACCATGTACCCATTACTGCACCTTCAAATCAGAAGCTTTAATACACCAACAGCTTAAACTGTAACTGCAAAATTGCTTTCATCCCTACCCGTATTCTCCAGAACAGAAAGGCAATACCTGAAAATCTAATCCACATCATTTCCATGTCTTTTGCAAGAGCAAATGCATTCAACTGAATTGCCTGGACATTCACAATCAGTTCTGCTATATATGTTTACATTAGCTGCTTCACTTTATCCTACTTGGTATCTCTGTTTCAGATGTGTTTCTGTACCTAGAAAGCTGCACTGGGATTATTCAGGCTGAAAGACACTGTATGCTGTGAGTGTAATTACTCAATATACACAGTAGCCACTATTTAAACACAGATTTCTTAACTAGTTTTAATTCTTTGTAATACTCAAAGGCACCAGTAGATTTTTAGGGCTGTTTTGGGGGTAGAGAGTATTAAAAAGGGGGAAAAAAGGTTCTGAAACAATTAGATTTCTATTTCACTCATCACTCTCTTGCAATCTGAAAACAGGCCCGTCAATAAAGTAAATGTAGTTTAAATAAGAAAAGCAGTATGCTGGCAGGCTGGAACCCGGTGTGCCAAATTAGGGCTTGCAGTAAATTTTTATGAGCAAGTTATAAACCCCTGAAAATGGATCTTACAACAGAAACACTGGAAGAGCCATAACTGTAGTGGACCTAATATATGCTGCTTGTTCTTGCCTCGTTAGCTCTAGGTTCACCTCTTCCTCCTCTTCAACACTGAGACGGCTTCCCAGAGCGAGTGCGAAATCAGAAGTGGTCTCCGACACGGCTCTATCTTCCATGTCCAGTGCTGAATGCTGCTCTTGGCATGGGAACACAATGTGCCATCTGACATGTCATGCACTCTGCTCTACACTCTGATTTCTGAGCTAATCCTTAGGGAACATCTCCCTCTCAGATTTGTATTTTTACCCTACAGAGCTAAATCTACTGCTGGCCTCTCACTTTCTGCCTTGGCAGAGGAAATGTACTTCCACTTCATGGATGGAGAGCTGAAAAAAGACCCTATCTAATGGGAAACAAAAGGAATGCTGGTTACATAAATAACTCCTCAGTGGTATTTTGCATTCATTGTGAGAACTGAGATTTTGAGGACCTGGAGTGGTCTCCTTTTTTTTCCCAACTCTGATTTAAAATGACAGGGTTGCAAATCTGAAAACATTCATATATTTTAGATTTTTCTAAATGTTTCTAAAAGAATTCACAAACTTTAAAGTATCCTGTGCTGCTTTCCCTTCCCGTTTTCCATAGTTTTCTTATAATTTGCTCCTTCTCCCTTTCATTACTGAAAGGGACTGAGGAAAGACAAAATGAAAAAAGCTGTATTTTGCATTGGGCAATCAGGACACTTTTGGTCAGGAAATGCTGAAGTTTTTCATGAAGCAAAACTTGACTCTCTTGCCAGCTCCATTCTGTGACCTTCTTTTTCACAGAACAGAGTCCTTCTACAACATTGCCCTGTTCTCATCAGGTTCAACAGCAATTTGGGAGCACCTTCCACAACCATTTTTTACTTTTCCTACTATGTCACTATAACAAGATGGTTTTATTTCCTCATATGACTTGGAATATTTAGCTTAAGTGAAAACCAAACACAATTAATGGATTAATACCAACTGTCATGGCTGGACTTTGAAACCTGTTTGACAAATCATAGTCCCTGTCATGAAAAACTACCTCATTCAAGACTTCCGTGGTCTCTCTGCTAACACAGTGACAGTTGTACACAGTACAGCCTGCAAGAGCACTCCTTATTTTCTCATTGTCTCAGAACATCCCCTGTGATTTAATTACAGATTTTGGCTCTGCTTTGATTTCAGTTTATAGTAATGATATTTGATTGACAGTAACTTAAGAAAAATCACAAACTTATGCTAAATTACCAGATTATTTATGTATTTTCTGCTGTACTGGTAACAATGACTTCAGTGAAACATATGGAACAAATAATGGGACATTTAGAAATCAGGAGTTTATAAGAAACTGGAAACAACTTGATATAAACCATTTAAAAACTATATTGTGCTTCATTAAAAAAGATATATATTTACCTAGTCTGTCTGGTATTACAGGAAACAAGTAAGAGAGAGGTACTTGCAACTGTAATTGAAGTGACAACATATTTCATGGTAGCTGGAGATTTCAACTATCTCTAAAGACTGGATGCACTTTAAAACTACACAGCCTACTCACATCACTGTCCCACTTCAAAACACACCTAATATTAAGAAGATTTGGCAGTATGCTCCTCCAGCCAGAAGAGTACTTTACAGTATTAAGGCACAGTTGATTTTTATTACCCTATTGTTAAATGTCACCCTTTAGGCACAGCTGCAGAGCCCCAGGCCATCATTCCTCCAGTGAGCGAGGTAATTCAGCACTCCACGGCTAGTTTAGCGTTCACACTGCTGAGTCAGTTCTGGTGCAGATGAGGCTATGACATCGTCTCTGCTTCTTCTCCCCCTGTTCAGTGACCTTCACAATTGCTGTATCGGCACAGAGCTTCCCACAAATGATGAGACTGTCCACAAAACACATCATGAAAACCTACTCAATAACATCCCGTCCCCCTGGGCCCCAAAACCAGAGAGATCACCAAGCACATGCAAACATGGTAGAAAGCTAATGGTAATTAAAGAGAGCAACTAAAGTGGTGTGGCAGAGCACTGATTAACACACTGCCAGACACCAATTAAGGCAAAGTAATAATATGTTGGGAAGTTACATAATTAATAAATAGCTTGGTAGAAATACAAACCATTAAAAAGCAGTTTATGTGCTCTGTCATTTTTAATCACCACATTTACGAACAGTTATGAGTAATGCTGCTTCGCTACACTACGGAATAACAATACAGCTGTGGTACAGGCAAAGCAGAAGAAGCCCCTCATTACTCCTGGCTGCTGGAGATGTCAATGGCTTCTACAAATTGGATTCGCCCTAAGTGGCATCTCCTATTCACATTGTAATCACATTTCAAAACATCCCAAATAGGTACTGAGGACGTTTCCCACAACAGAGCAGCTTAAGTGCCTTACTCCTGGCTACTTACAATCTCACTGGCAAAGCTGGTCTAGAACTAGTCACTCAATTCTCTAGGACCTCTACTCGCCAGTGGATAAATTCCCTCTAATTCCCAATGAGAAGCATTCATTCTTAACAAAACTTTTGTCACAGCTCTTCTTCTAGGAAGGCCGGGAGGAACAGAATTGTCAGAAAGGCTCATGTATGCCCGTGAGAAGACAAATCTTGATCCTGGGTAGCTGGTAGGGAATACTCTGGTATTATTCCACAAATTATTTGATAAGATGAAAAAATTAAATAGCAATTAAATAGCCTCAGAGAGGGCTTGCACGGCACAGCTCAAGACCCAAACCTGCATTTGTGCTTTAAACCCCCAACACGAATTACCTCCACCACCTGCACTACAGTACCGTGTGCCGGCACTGGGCAGGCACTAAAGACTCTGTGTCCTACCCCGTCGAGTCTGAATAGAAATAAATTCAGTGTTTATGACATGGGCCTAGTTCCTGGCTCTGCAAATACAAGGTACATTCCACTCTAATTATTCCTAATTGCCATGACTTAATGTGTAAATATTTGCAACACATGAATATAAAAGTGCTTCCATACTGTTAGCTACAGACACGTTACCAGCTGCCGGCATCTTTTCTAAGCCTTTGCAGTTTCTCCAGATAGAGGCCATGGAGCACGCTCCTCAGCCGACACAAGCCCTTTGAAGTAAGGGGCTGTCTTGTTTTGTTAAGGTTTCCAACAGATAGTTGAATGGGAACCAGTGCAGTTGTGGTGCCCCAGTTTGCACATACCATCTTCCCACAGATCTTTCTTTTATCCATTTGTTATTGTTTTCCACAGCTGTTGGACGCCTGTCATTGTGCAGCCTGTACCCCACCTACCCTAAATCTGCCTTTTCCCTGTGCTGTGTGCTCCCTTGGTATTTAATATTCTGCCTCTCCTCCATCCTGCTTACACCGCTCTGATTCTACCATACTGGAGAACTTCAATTGGCAAGATGAGGCCAGCTGACAGTAGAGCGAGCATGACCCAAACATGTTCTTCTCAATTTAGCCCCTTTTCTTGGTAGGGCAAAACCTGCAGAGAGATTCAGAGACAAATTCCAGGGTGGTGAGTGAGGGGGCTGAGCAGTGGGTAGCACTGGGAACAGCTAAGACTTTGGCTGCTAATTCCAGGAATTTCACAGGATGGTTCTGGGGGCAACCACCTCCAGAGCCAAGGCAAACCTTTGGAACAGGGCCAAAACACTGGACAATTCTTAAGGTTACCATGAAATGCTGCAATTGAGTTTCCCATGTCCATCAGCCCTACACCTCAAGTGGCTGTGCCAGAGCAGTCTGGCCGCATGAATCCCTGTCTGTAGAGGTCAGATTTATTGACTGAATGCACCGATTGCCACCAGCCGTCAAGTGCTCCTGAAGCTGTAATGATTCTCAGCCTCCTTCCACTTGGACCAGTAAACTGGAGCAGCTGACACACTGTATGCAGACACAGTGCTGTAACTCACTACCAAGTCCCCTGAGGCATCTTGAGCCATAATTTATACAGCTCTGAGTACTTTTATATTATATACAATTGAGAGCTTGAAGGAAAACAAAACCAAATGAAACAAAGCAAATGAAGACAATGAATAGCCTGAGAAATTAAAATAGCCTCAAAACTTGAAGAACCCAAAACGTCCCCCTAAATGACTCACACTATAGAAAACGCCTCATTTTTTGGCTTGGAAGAATTGTAAAAATAAGGACAGTCTTAGAGCAAGCTCTCAGGAGATTCACAGGTTATTCAGCTTTTCTTTTAATTCTAATCTCTTATTACATATTACACTCTAAAGCCATGTCACTGCCCCATGGCAGGGGCTTTCACTGTGGTGGTGACAGGGTAGCCTGTTCTTCCTCCCTGCTTTGGGTGTAGGGAAGGTACCATAAAGGGTTAGGCATTGTCATCACCTAACAATCCATTTTTTCTTTTCCATCCCCCAGGGATAAATGCCTCTTCCCCAAGATCTGACATGGAGCATGCCCCACATCAGGCTCTGCTGAGAGGATGGGGAAGAGGAGGGTGAGACAGAACAGGTCACAGGATGACTGAGGATGACAAAAGCCTGAGTCATCCCCACTGAATTCTACCCTTGTCCTTTCTCACCTCAAAGACCTCACAAGGTTTTGGCAAAGTTCAAATAATGAAATGAAGAGTAATAGTAAACCAAAATTTTTCTACTAATGCAAGTTAACACACATACAGGGTTAACACACACGCAGGTCATACTTCTCACAGATAATACAACGCACCCACTCTCCTGTTAGTCTCTTTATCCATGCCATTTTCCCCAGCATTCTTCTGCAAGTTGAATGGGAGTTTCCTTCTGGGACTAGCAGTCGTCTCAGAAAACTCTGACTAATAAATAATAATAATAAATAAATTGCAAAAGCCCTGGAGCAGTCTGCTTAGTCATCTTATTAAGTGTCACCAACACTTTCACAGTGTTGAATCGGCGTTAGCCATTCCCCCGTTCCTGTAGAAGACACGGTTTTCTCATCAGTAACCCTCCGCAACAGTGCCAGAACATCACGGCTAGAAAGGGATTGCTATGAGCTGGGAACGGAACCTCCCTCTGTCCTTTCCCACAGGCCAGACAGCAGTTAAAGTTTACTCTGCACTTTGGAAGCCTGTTCACTTAGCACTGATTTTAACTATATGCTCCCCCACCACCGAAAATCACTGGAACACTGTCACTGGTTGCGAGAAAAGCAAGAGGAAGATGCTGGACAGGAGCTGGTGAGGCACTGCAATTCATTTTGATACAAATTTGCTTCTAAAAATGAACAAAAGCTTTTCTCATTTTATGCAAACCAAAGGGGATATGATAATGACAAGGTAAAAAAAAAAGATAAAAAACAGAGATCAAATACTAACTCTCAAGGGTCTAAATTTCCAGGTGCTTTGAAGAGAGGTTTCTAAACCGTTTCTTGAATTTTAGATATTTGAGTCCCACAATCATTTTTTATCTGACCGGAAGTGTTAATCAGAATGACCGGTAACAGCCTATCACAATGGCAGTAACTACATAAAAGTTATTTGACATACTTTTTCAATAATCTTATACGTGCTTTTTAACAAGGCTCCATAACCCAGAGAACATATGAGCCCTGCTAGTATATACTGTATGGCAAGGTAGTTAAGAATATATTGCATTTATAAACTATGCTCAACTTTATGAGTCTCTAGCTATAATTTCATCATAGCACAGTAATTGGAAAGTCTGCATAATTTTGGAAGGATATGTGTTTTAGTTAAAAGAACACTATTATTGCTAATTGGATACCAAGCTTACATTGTAAATCAGAGCAAAGTATGGGCTCCTAATTACAAACTTTTTTGAAACAAGCACTGTATGTCTTTACATTATTTTTGGCTAACAAGTGACTTAAATAATTTTAGTGTTACAAAGTCCATAAATCTTTTCTTTAGCTGTGGCTGATGAAATGTTACAGGATAAGGATGTGTGTTCCCAAGGTAAATATCTGGCTTGGCAGCCTCATCTCCTACAGTGAATCAAGGTAAAGGGGCTATGCAAGTGACTGGCACTGGCACAGTCCCAAGCAGAAAGGCTAAAAAGTAGAAAGCTGGTATTAACTTACGTAGCATGTTGCAGCTTAACACGTTTTAAACAGGCTGGACTCACTCTTTGGCATCTGCAGCTAAAAACTTACAGCCGTGTTCTTATGTGGAATGAACTTGTGTATTAGAGTTTTACAACACCAGCAACAAGCTTTTATGAAGTTGTTAAGGTCCTGAATCCAGAGCTGTTATGCAAGGCTATTTTTAAATTTTTTTTTTTTTCTAACAGTTTTTCCTCCACAAGCTTTGATCCAGTCTGACCTCACCTGTGGCAGTGGACACGGCACTCACCACTGAGCAGGGAGCTGGGTGACAAGCACCATCAGAAATCAATATGTTCACTGGATATTATCCTTCATGAACTATGCTGGGCTGACGGAAAGTGCTAAAAGTCTCAATTTCCTATTGAGTCCATGGGAGTGGAGAACATTCAACAGAAGCTATGACCTCATGGGATGCTGAGCACACGGGCCAGGCCATATAACTCAATCCTACAGGCAAGGTGCTTCGTTATTTGGGCAGGAATCGTAACACACTGGTTGTTCACCGTGGCGTTAAAGATATGCTGCTCATCTCAGTGAAGGCTTTGTGCCTTAAAAGGCATGAAAAGGATGCAATCTAAAAAACTGGGCCACTTAAAACATGTAATGTGGTCCAGGAAGATCAAGAATGCCAAGTCTGAAGTCTATCTTTCATTCTTTCCCCACTGAAAGGAAATTCTTGCCTATTGTCTGTTGTACAGACAATAATACACTACAAATCTCTGAAAATCCCTTTGATTTTTCCTTCTGATTTTTGACATATCATATATATATTTATATTTTAAAAAGTAATGCAGACTCAGCCATGGTGATGCTGTTCAAATGTCAGTCTGCATAGCATCAAGACACAGGCCATGTGTTCCAGATTTAAAAGCTGTATTCACTTTGTGATAGACCATTCAGCAAGGACTCACTGTCAGAAAACCCTTCTAATCTGTTCAGCATGTTTCCACCTCTTCTTCAGGGAATGGTTGTGGTACGTTTCACCAGCTTACCTAGTAACTTTGGTGTCTTAACAGCCAGTTGGAGCAAAAGAGGTCTTTAATAGTCTTGGATAGCCTATGGATCCCATCTAGGATGAAAAAATCCCCAAGGTCTTGGAGTTCAGCAGCTCTGCAGGGTATATGTATTTAACCTTTCATCCTGGCCAGGTTATTAAAGTGAGTTCGCTCAACTTGATTCCAGAAGGAAAACCAGAAGCTGAGTGCTTGCACTGTTGCAGATGAGTAAGTATGGTTAAGTCCTGTTTTATGACCACCCTAATACTTTTCCCATAAATTCCCTAACCTCAAATCACAACTGTGAATGCCTCTGACAAACAAGACTTGTCTGGATGGGAGCAGAACACTGCAAACTCCACTTGGCTTGTACCTATTTGTTAATCCAGGACCTGAAAATTATTTCTGTCACAAGTTCAACCACAATCTTCTCCATCCCAGTTTAACTCAGGCTCAGTGTATAATAACAAACATAGTGCTCTGGGAGCACTGGACACAGAAGCTGACTTGTAGCTTTCTTGCCATCACCAAACAGTAGCACAGCTTTATCCAAAACCTATGTATCTTAGGATAGTCAGAGATGAAAGACAAGTCAGAGATGAATGACAAGACAAAAATCAACCTGGCTGCACTGCCAGGCTGAGAAAATAAATATGAGTTTCACTTGACCACTTTATTCAGGCTTAAGCCTTTAATATTTAAATCCAGCCTTTTAGAATCCTCCTGCTAACTGAAGATACCATGACAAAATCTTGTCTCTCCCAGAATGATTGGCTGAAGTACTACAGTGTGGGAAAAGCTCCCCTATTATATGAGTTTTTCCTCATTTTCAGGTTGGCAGGCATATCCCATTGACCAGAAGAACTGGGAATTGTTCTGGAACAGGAAACAATTCCTTTGAGACCTGGAATAAAATGCCAGCCAGAAACTTTTAACAGGGCAGGTATGGCAGAAGCCTTAGACTAAATAATTAGTGTGTGATTGTAAAAGAAGAGAAAAAGGGGACAAAGTCAGATGTGGACATTCGGAATAGACAGGAGGACATGACTCATCCTCTTCTGGATAACTTCAATTCTTAATCAGAGCCTCCACCAGAGAACTTCAAGCAAGAGCACATTCTTGTGAAGCTGAGTAAAACGTGATCTTTGCAACCCTCAAACCCAGGACAGACAGGGCACATAGAAATGGGAAGCAAGCATACGTAGTTCCAGCCTCATTGGAAGGCAATCTGTAGCCACCTTACATCAGATGACAATGCTCTCTGAGAAGCTTTCATCTCAGCAAAAGTCAATATATTCTATACCCCACAAATAACTTTTCTACACACAGCAGAATTTGTTGTGCTAAAAAACATGTTTAGACAACCATAGACTGCACCATCCAAACTTCACCTGCAGTGCATTTTTTAAACTTTCAGGTAACTGTATTTTATGTTTTTATTTATATTCTGCTATTCTGACAATCCTGGTATTTCTGTTTAACACTGCTTGCAGTGAATCATTCATTTCAACTGAAAGTAGGCCAAATTCTTCATCTAAATCCTTATTTAAACACCTTTAAAAGTAGCCTGCTTTTAAAGGTGCTGAGTGCTTTGCACCTCTGAAAAAAAAAATCATAGTACTTTTCCTTAGACACCGTTTCTCTCCTGACTCAAACTGACTGCATAGTTCAGATGACTTGAAATACTTGATTTTCAAGTAAAAATCCATCCTCTCTATCTTTTGTGCTGACACTTGATTCACTGGTTGTTTCTTACCAGGTTTTGGGGGCACAGAAATTACGATGTCTTCCCTGTCAAGATAAACACATTCCTTTTCTTACTGACCGCCCGTGCACAGCAGTGAGGCTCAGGACCAATTAAATTATTAAAAGAATTACTTCAAAACCAGGTCAGTTGCAATAGGTGAGCAACCCTGCACGCAAATGAGCAGTGCAATAGCAGGAACTTAGAAGAGCCTCTCTTTTGTGGAGGATATCCTGAGAGCACTGACCACTAACTCTGCTTTCGAAACCAAGTGGAACAGTCTGCTAAGCCCACTTTAAAGCCAGCTATTAGCTTTCCCATGTGCATGTTGTACGCGCATGTTTTAGCCTATCCCCAAGTAACACATGACATTCCCATTAGCTTTTGTTAACTTCTACATCAGAGCAAGCCAGAATCTTAAGAAGATTAACCTCTGTTCCTTCTAACTGTTCCTTAATTTTTATTACAACAATTTTTTAGGGTAGTTTTGCAGGCTTTATTTCTCCTTTGGATGGATGCAGAAATTTCTCTGATGAAAGCTTCAGACTTTTTTAATTAAAACCAAAACAAAAGAAAAAAGCCAAAAAACCCCAACCCTGTAAAATTATTTTCCTCAAAGAAACTGCCAAAACTCTAGGAATCGAATTACAGACCAGGAGCAGACGTCACAATCCCAGCTTTACTCTACCTACTCAGGGAACCTGAATGCTTCTCTGAGGTGATGAGTTGATGGGAAACAGCACAATTCTGCACTGAGGAGGGAATTTCTATTTTTATTTAATGATCTTGGTGAAAGTGAAGCTTATGAGCATATGTAATGGATTTTTGTGTTCTTAAAAGCTGAAAAATAATTCATTTGCCTACTGCTGAATAACTCCTACACACAAAGCTAGAGCTACTGAAGAAAGAAAGAGATTGGGGGTTTCCATCTGTGGTCTGCAAAGTGTTAAGGTTAATTCTCTACAAGACTGCTGTTAAAAGAAAATTGAGAGAACCTGATAACTACTGGACATGCATTTGCTATCCAAGAGTCTGCAGTTCTCAACCATTTTTGAGAAACCTGAAAATTCAAAACTATTTCAGGGTCAGAAGGCCTGATTTTGGCCTTCTCCTTCACTCATGATACCGTTTCTACTTTTTAAGTTGACAGACATTCTCCATTCATAAGCTCCATTGTTTAAATGGTCATTGATTTCAGGAAAGTAAGTCTCTGTTACATTTAATAACTGCTAACCCCATTTATCCAACCAATAAATAATCCCTCAGCCTCTCCTTCCTCCTCCTCAACTCCTAGGTTATTACACTGCAAGATCTTGGCTCTGTGCCTATTTAATCTTGGTAATAATGATCAAAACCAGAGTGCACAGATCTCAGTACCCTGATTAGGATCACCATCCAACTATACAAAATGCACTTCATTAGAAAAAGAAGGTTCTGCCAGAGGTTGCCATATTTGATGGTACTTTTTTGATGGAACTTTTACAGTACTCAGGATTTAATATAATCAGCAGCAGTTTATATCCCACTGGACTTTAGATGGTAAATTGTAACGGTTTTAGGTTTTTCCATTGTTAGATGCAGCTGAGGAAGTGAGTTTTTTCCTTTTTGCATTAACTTACGTCAGGAACAATAACTCTAAAAAGTCATTAGAGAGTAGAAAATGGAGGGTGACTACAGTCAGTGCCTTGCAACTGACAAGGTTCTGTTCCTGCTCCAACAAATGAAGAAATGTTCATGAGGCTTCACTGTCACGTGTAGGAAGAAACAGGATAGTCTAAATTTAATGTCTGGGTGATGTCACTTCAGAGCTTTTTGTGGTATACATTCAGGAGTCCACTCACAGAGGACATGACTCAATTCCTATCCATGACAGTGGCCAAACATCTACTGACCAAAATTGTACAGACTAAAAGTTTCATTTGTCAGTCTCATGCTATAAATAACCAGTCTCCAGGTGTACAGTCTAGTTTGCCTTGGCAAGGAGATGATGATTTATACAATCCAACTACCACCAACACATCTTGCGCTCTGATGTGCAACAACAGTTACCATTTAAACAATAATTCCCAATGTTTGGTCCCAAAACAGTGGATAAATAAAGGGTTCACTGTAGTTATGTTGCTTGCATTTTAAACTAAGTTCTACCTTCCAATATATGTGAGAAAGACAGGAATTAATGTGGTTTCATTGCAATACTTTCTGGCCAGTCCCTTTGCAGATGGTGATTTTGTCAGCTAGCAAAGACTTTCCTTCCACTCATGTGCTGCTACATAAAAAGGCTTAAGGCCTGAGGGGTTAAATGCAATTGTTTAAAGGAAAAAATGGAAAGATATGATTTAAATAATGCTTTGTCATGGTCCTGCCTTAAATAGATTAAAATCAGCTTAGGGCCTTATTCTTTTTTACAGAGAGTCAGTATCAGTGAGGCTCAATAAATACCAAACTGCCAGCCTTGGCTGTAGATGGCTTGAGATACCCAAGTTTGTGCTGACGTGTATCTGATTCATGGCCACTTTATAAAAAGAACCATTTTCCGTGCCAATAGGTTGCCCTAATGAAAGCAACCTGGCTTTTCTGAAACAATTTGGTGCGCAAGAGAGAAAGACTTTTCTGTATAGAGAGAAAATCCCAAGTAAATTTGACAGAGAATTGCTGGTTGAAAAAATATTATGTTCCTGCTAGTTTTTATGAAAACTGGTAGCTCAGTAGGGAAGAAACTGAAGAAAAGACCTCAACAGGAGTCTATCTTTGCCTTGACATCAGAGAATCCTCAAAGGCACTCAGCCTTGAGACAACCAAAGGACAATGGGCTTCCTTAGCTCTGTTGTCCACAGGCTTGTTTTTAGGTTACGAAAACTAAAGGATCTCTTACTGTAGAAATGCCTATGGTATGGGATGCTACTGTACAAAGTGTTTCTGTCTATAGACTGTCTCTGCCCATAAAAGTTATTAAGTCCCTTTGTCCAGCAGGGAATTTAGTTTTTTTTTTGGAGGGGGGGAGGAAGGGGCAGGCTGGGCAGGAATGGAGGGAGGAGGGATTTGCCAGTGCACATGGGTTAAAAGACATTTAATGAATCACAGAAAATAATAGCTTTACACAGCAAAAGCATTCCCTCTCCCTGCTTCTCTCCCCCTGCTTTTCCACATAAATTATGTGAACATATCATCAAAACATGATGATTTTTATTTTCATAAATGGGGCCATATGTCAGTTAAACCAGAAAATGTGTGCTGAACTGTGATGTGGGTTACATGATACACTTTAATTGGATGTCACTTTAATGTAAACAGCTTTACATAAAACTCAGTCTAAAAGAAAACTTCTTAAAATTGTCAAATATTAGTTACTAAAACAACTTGATGCTGCATGTGTCTTTGCATTGTTTAGACAATCAAAGGATATCAGTCACGAAGGGGCTACATTCTGATCTCACTACCACCAAAGCAGTCACAAGAACTTTGCTAGAGGTACTTAGAATAGGGAGCCAGGGACAAAAGACTTGTTACAAAAACATTTTTCCTTCAATTTCCCATGTAAGATTTTTTTTTTAATTGCAAATGTCATTTTTTCCTCTAAACATTTAACAAGTGCAGTTTAATTGTGGTCAAGTCCGTATGCCAACATCTCTTTTTGTGGTGGGAGAAATTTTAATCTGGAAAAAGAACCCAAATCCAGGTACTATACACACAATCTTACACAGGCAAAACAACCAACTTTCTCTCATGCACCGCAGAGCTCCGCATATGGAAATAACCTCCATAAACAACATACTATCATAATAATGAACAGCTGAAAATAATGGGTTTTTAAAAAACTTCTTAAGGAGCAACGTTGCTAATGCTGATAAAACGTCAGCCACTTAGAGTGGGAAACATTAACAATTCAGTATTTGCTAGCGAACACCACAGGGTTACCACAGTCCTTTTCTATGTATAGACATAGGAAAAAAAAGTCACACCTCACCTGCTGCTCTGTGGCAGCTGCTGGCAAAGGCTGTTTCTTTGATGCCACTGTGCTCTACTATCACAGCAATACCCAGGATGGGACCTTTTGAATGATATTGTCAAGCTCAATTTCAAGCAACAACTGATTCTTACTACGTTGCAATAACAAACTCGTAGCTTAACAGCAGATATGCAGCTGGATAGCACTTGCTACCTTTTAAAAGTACTCCAACATGCTGAACAAAACTGCTGGCATCAACACCCATTCACAGTAAACCACTGATGGGTTTATCAAATACCTTTGGTTTCTTTCAGCAACTAATCAGACTTGCAGGCACATACTGCTGTGCATACACTCTTTAATCTCCAGTGCTATCCCTGACACTTAAGACAGAATTCCACAGCATAGTTGGAAGCATCCCATAGAAGTTACCCCACCAGAATCCAAGGTCTGCTTTGTAGGAAAAATAACAGCTAGAGTTTCTAAATCTGCAGCTTTTGACACCAAGCTCACTGCCCCTCAGAGCCATGGCAGAAGCCTACATCATGCCATCTTAGGCCTGGACTTCTCTTAAAACAAAAGAAGCTCCATGCTTCTCCTCTCTGAGAACCATCTAACACATTTTAGAATTATGTCTAGACCACCAACAAAGCTGCTGGAGAAAAAGGGGAGCAGCATTGTATTACAAAGCTTTTCCTTACAGTTCCTGTTACTAGTTAATGGACATCATTATGGCTTTTCTAACGATGGCAGTGTAAATCAGCAGGCGAAGCCTGAATAGAAAGTTCTATCCTTGTCTCCTGATGAAAATTCCTGTCCAAAGAAGGGATAAAATAATAAATTTGTTTTAAAGAATCACTTTTTTCCTCGGGTTTATTTTGGTTTAATTTAGCAAAAAGCATAAAAGAAGTTAAAAAAAAAATAAAAAATCCACCAAGCCAAGAAAACCACAAAATCCCCTTAAAAAAATGAGACTTATGTTCAAGTTTGAAATGACATAAACAGGCCTTACAAACACCATCTCTGTTCCAATCAGAGTAATAAAAATTGTCTTACAAATTATAAGGCTATAAAAATCGAAGACGACTGTTTCTGCAGTTCACTTGGCTTGTGCTAACTACAGTGTTTGGTGTTCAAATGTAAACAGTGCTGCTGATTCTTCCCGTGGTGCCTGCCGCTCAGGCTTGCCACAGACAGATCACAATGGATGTAAGGGGGAGCATGTGCATGTCTGTGGGGCCGCTCCCTCAAACCGTCCAGCACTCGAGCTGATCCCATGCACACTGCCAGGGAACAGAAATGATCAGAAAGGTACTTCTGAAGCCATGTGCCTCTTGCACTGGCTGGTGCTTAGGGGAAACTTACCTTCATCCCAAGGAAAATTCAGGGGAAGTTTATTGCTTCAAAGCATCATTTTTCACATTGTGTGTCAAGATTGAAACAGTCTTTTAATCACATGTTGCGGGGTGAAAGAATGTTTCAGATTCTTATTTTTTTCTGGCTGCACTGAAGTGGGCATTCACTATCACAGCCCATAACCTACAGAAAAGGCAAAACTTCCATAATAAAGCTGGTGTAGTTTCAACACCACAAACAGAAAATCCAAACCAGGATGGCTTTTATGCCTTGTATCAGGAAGACTTGGCTCTGCTACACCTGAGCAGGGCAATGGCAGCCCTGCACCCCCATTTGCTCCACATAAGCGGCTGTGTGTATTTATTTACTCAGTACCACCCAGCTGCCTGTGCAGCAGCGAGCTACTCTTTCTTAGACCTCCCCTCCTGCCCAATAGTCAGATGTGTTACTTTAACAAAAGCTTATTTACACCAGAAGAACACAAATCCCATGCGCAAATGCTCACTGGGGTGAGCACTGCCCTGAGCAAAATCTCGCCATGGATGGCTACTGGACATGGTATTTATCCCAGACACCCAGAGCCTGCAGCGCTCATCCCCACACGGGGTCTGTCCCAGCAGTGGTGCCAGGGCTCATCTGGTCTTTCTCCCTCTGGCATAGCCCTGGCAGACCAAAGCCCCACTATTCTTTTATATACCTTTTCCAGCACGCTGTTGTCAGAAACTGCTGAGGATGTAAATCCCTCTCAAAATGAAGGTTAGGGTGCAGCTGTTCACATGGGAGGTTAATTCAGATGTTTCAAAATCAGCTCCTGACTGTTATCTCCTAAGTACAGGAGAAAATGATACATGTTGGACTATGGCTACTCACTCCCTGCTTCCTACATTCAACTACAGTATACAGAAAAGAATGAGCACATTAAGATGTGAAATGTGCCTGGCAATGGGTGAATGATTTCACTGTGACTTGGTAACATGTTTTGTGCAGGTGGTGGGATTTTGTATGTAAAGCATGACCCTGGTTCAGGGAATAGATAGATATAGATATATATAGATATATGTATCTCAGCAGATATATACCTGTCCTTCCCCAAGAACCAGGCTGGGGCAGAGTAAGGATGCACTCATGCATACACGTATGTATATACTTACATATACGTATATACACACATGCATGCACATATAAATGTTTAAAATAAGTGCAGAATAAAATACAGTTGCCTAATGAAATTACTAAATTTTGTCTCCATTATGGCAGCGCTGCCAATCTCCCACCACACATTCCATCGTTCACATAGAATTCAGTAAACATTTCAATGCAAGTCTAAGACCCATAGCCAAGGTATCAATAACAGTGACATATTATGAAACTTTCATTCCCTTTCCCCCTCCCCTCCTACCCCAGTAATAACTGTCAGGCGATCCTGGCAATTTCACAAGCATAGCAATGATTCAGCTGGCAGATTTCAGTGGATTATTGTGGCCAATTTGGAAAAACACTCTAATAAGCATTACTTTCCAGAAACCAATATAAATCTGGAAGAGGGGATTATTAAACCCAGAGAAACTATAACAAAAGACATTAATTGCATTTTTGGAAGGACCTTTTGAATTAAATTATTACCTGCTAGTTTATAAGGCAAATATATAGATAAAAACCACTACTGTGACAAGAATTTATTTATATTGGCCATATATACTGTAGGAAATTTATATATAAATATAATTTACACACAAACACTACGCTCATTTATGGCATTACATAACTGATACATTTTGTTGCACATCTCTATGTATATCTTCAAACAATTAGGATTATTTATTTACTCTCACATATACGCAAGAGATGTTAAGCAAAATGAAAGATCAAAGGTAGGAAGTGATCACAATGAATTGTGAGCCATGTGTTTGTGCATTTGTAAATTTTAAGGTTTCTAGATAGTCTTACAACAGAACCCAGCAGTTTCTTTAACTGGGTCTCCAGGATCTGAAAAGATTTTTCTAACTTGCTTCTCATTTGCTGCTTATGGGTAATATTTAAAAATCACCAGTCTGCTCCGAAGTCTTCTGGAGTGTATGAGGAGCTTTCTCTTGACATCAGTAAATTCTGGACTGGGCCACTAATGCAAAAAGATTAATCACTGTCTCTAACTTTGGTGTCTTTGGGGATTGTGTGAGAAGAACGATGGAACAACCACAAGCCATTTTGGAAGTTCAAACACTAAATGACTCAAGGATTCATCCCACTGTTGAATAACAGTTTTGAAAACAAAATAATGTATTCTTACAACTATATGATGTAACCTTTAATTTTCTCATTTTCTGTGCTGCGAGACTGTTAACTTGTGTACATGTTCTTCACATTTCATCTGCATTCTCCTTCTATTTATCTTTCCAAAGACATTGTGAGTAGGTTTGGAAGTAAAGGAGAAGCTCTTTCCCTTCATGGTGAATTTAACTGCTCATCAGAGCCAGTGCTCTAGAAGGCTCAATAAGGCAGCAGGAAGGATGAGCAAATATTTAAATAGCACAGATCATATAGCCCACGTATGACTAAAACTGGTCACAAAGACTGCATTCATTCTGATAACTCAAAAAAAAGAGCTAGGATTTTACAGTCCATTATTATTAATAAATAGACCCAGAACCAACAAAGGAAGCCAAGCTCCAAAATAACTACTGCATAGGACACTGCTGCTAAAACCCAAAGTGCTAAACCAAAGAGGTAATGAGATCAGAAATATCCAAATAAAACTCACACAGAGACTGCGGCTGAGCCACAGGACTCCCACATGGCTACCTTTTGCCTTCCTGCAGGGGAAACAGAGCTTGTGTCCTGAGTTCAAACACGTTCAGCACCTATCCTGTGCCAAACACCAGCCTTGTCTCCCCTGGTTTTGGTATTTCCAAATCTGCATCTTACTACCACAGGGGCTGAAAAACCTTTAAGCTTCTGTAAAAGCAAGTGCTCTTCATAAGTCCTATTCTGTTCTCAACCAGTTCCCTCCAGAGAGTGACCATTACACAAAAGACACATGAAAAAGAGTGTATTCGAAGTTTCTGCTGACCTTTGCAGCTGAAAAGGTCTCCCCACACCAGCACAGAGGTGGGAATGCGTCTCAGGGATGCTCACTTGCTCTTGCTGCTGTGGCCCAAATTGCAGATGCAACTTCAAAACCTCAAGGAGCATGCTGAAGGGGACAGGACTTACACATTGGCCTAAACACGACTGTCGGCTATTAGTTTTATTAATTCCTGAATTGATACACCATGCTAATAAATAATGAATAGTCTATTTTCCACTAGTTCTTATCTTTAATTTTTGTTTCCTGGATACCTCACGACCAAAAATTAAAGCAATCACTACGTGCATCCACTGTGAAACAGAGAGGGCCAGATTTACAAAGGAAGAAAGAATAAAGGGGTTGTCTCCCTTTCTCCTCTTTTTAGTATGGTGCATTGATACATTCAAATAAGACATGCCCACTCTGTGTGTCTCCCCCAGTCCCCAAAAGACAGCCAGACATGAGTTGTCTGCTTAATTCGACAAGCACTTGGATTCAGTGGGATATGGCTGGCTGTAACAAAAGGCTCCAAAGGCTTACACTGTTTTGCCCTAAACATTGCTGTAATGTGCAATACCATAGAATTCAATGAAAAAACCCAAAGTTACTGGATGACTCTCATAGCATATTTTCTCTGTATCTGAGCTAAAAACTTCAAAGCCTCCCAAACTGAATCACCAAACTGAATCACCCTGTTTTCAAACACATGGAACAACTTAGAGAGAGCAGCATTCAGAGGTACTGTACAATGGAACTGTGGGCAGTGCAGCAAGGCCTAGGAAGTCATCCACTTCTGCAGCAGAACCACTCAACATCTTGTGAACCAGGACTTGATTGTTAAGCTTGTATCATTCTGGTCTTGGGTATGCTCCTGCTTGTTTGCAGTCAATGGGAATTTTGCCCCTGCTCTCAGCACAGCTGAAATTTCCCTTTAGGAATTGGCAGAGGCTTAAAGTCTGCAGCTGGGAAGTTCCGTGCAGGTGCACAAAGGACGGAGCTCCTGCTTTGCCTGGAGAGTCCACAGCTGGGGGACACCATGGGGAAGCAGAGGTGTCTCTCCCTCACAGCTTTGAACGGTCATTGGCTGCTTGAGAGCAGACAGGCCCAAGCAAAGTGCAGATGGGAGGGTGGGAGAGCAGCATTAGCCACATACAGTCCCACCAGGGAGTTGCAACAGCCACTCTACGGCTCTTCCAGCACATCCCACAGCAGAGAGCTGCCTTCTCATCCGCAAACATTTCTACATATTTAGCAGAATAACCAGCCTCTTTGCTCTCAGCCCTTCCCATCAACCTCTCTTCCCCTTACATAAGCCAAACAACTTGATAACTAAATGCTGTGTCTATAATTTCTGTAGTAACATTATGAAACATTTATCAAAGTTTATCAGAACCAGACTCAGGTCATGAATAAAGCCACTGTACACTGATAAATGTTGTAAAGAGCAGGGAATCAGGATTTAAAGGCTCTCTGTTCTTCATCTTTCATAATCTAAATTAAAATGGGCTGCAATCAGTCCTGGAAATGAGACAGTCCAGCCACTGTTGTTTACTAGTAACTCTATTTAAGCTGCATTTGCTAGCATTCTATATTAATTCTACATTTTATAATTTTCTTAAGTATACACTGATGTCCTTTACTGCAAGAAGGGACAGAGTTGAAACAATGACAACATTTTCAGTGCAACATTGCAAGCAAAAGCACTCAATTTAATATACAGGTTTGATAGTTTATTTTGTCTAAGGTGGATATTTTGCACACTGTTTTGTTTTGTTTTTTCTTTTGCTTGAAATGGTTCCTGGGCAAAGCACCACAGATTTAGAATGATATGCTGCCATGTTTTTAAGGAAAATATGGTTTTGTTTAGGCTACAATTAGATGCTTTCACAATTCATCTCTGGCAAACTGAGACTGAAAACTCCAGAGTCAATTTGTTTAGTGTGAACTGAAGTAACATCTATCTTAGTAAAGAAACTTGTACAACAAAAGAGCCTTCATCATATCAAGACCTAAGAGCTTTCCTTCTCTAAAATGTAGGGCTGCCATGCAACTCTTAGCACACACCAATTCACAAGGCTATGAGCCATGTATTGTTTGGAAGCCATGGAGGTAAATCAAATTATCGTGAATGACACTAATGATCCCACACTTGCCTGAACATAATGCACATTATATAGTCTGGCCTTTGGGGATTTTTTTTTTTTATGTATGTATATAATTGGTATAAATGGCTCGCTCCCTTTCTTTTGTTGATTTTACAAAGAAATGCACTCAGGTACAGAGTCTGCCTTTCCCAGGTTAATTATGTGAGCCAAATTGGTCATGCCTCTTACGTGAGAAGTCCCCAGGTAATGCCTTAGAAAGACCTAAGTTCCATAAATGGAGTAGTGTATCATAAAATGCATCTGGCTACTCTGTCCAGGATGGAGCTATGGCAGCTGAGCTGTGCCAGCAGATCCTCAAAGCCATGATTTAATAGAAGTCCCTTCACACTGACTGGGCTGGGTTTGGGTTTTCACAGAAGTCGATCTAATGCAGTTGTCAAAGGGAATTCCTGGGTGATTGGGGTATGCTGTCCTTGGACAAAGCAAGAATTTCTGCTAAATACAGGTCAAACATAAACACAACATACAAAAAAAGCAAAGGCTATATAATGAGAAAAGACAACCATTACAGACTTTCAAAAATCCAAATGGTTTCTTTGCCTTGCAGTTTTCTTTCCCAGCAAAATCAGGCCAGATCCCAGCTGGTAAAAACTGGCAAATTTCCATTAGCCTGTGGGTCATTAACTCTGAAAAAAGGGCAGTTTCAAAACCAGTTTTGTGTACAGTGTTAGTTTCTTTCAGCGTTGCTATAAACAATCGAAATTGAAAGTATCTGGGATGACTACAATACCCATTTCTTTCTCTTGCCATTCAGAGATGTGTTCCAACAGAGATTTTCTTAAAACAATTAACATGTATCAGAGCCTGTATCTGACAAGCTGACATACTCAAAACCAGCTTAATCTACCTTCTAAGTTTGCACAGCTGTTGTTACACAAAGATAGTCCTCTGTTGCACACCTATAAGCATTAGATAAATTCTTAATGGAGGTGCTTTCACCTACTAAATGTGAAATTCAAAACTGCTGGTGCAAATACTAGGAGCAAATAGAGAGCTGGCGTGCTCTGTACTTCCTGATGAGCAAACACCTTTGCAAGGAATCTCAATCCATGCCCAATGTAAAGCAGGAAGGCAGCATTATTGTGTGTTTCATTATCGTCCTTTTCTGCCATGTCTATCATGCTCAAAGATGCTCAAAAATGCTCAAAAAATGACAAACATAAACAAATATAGCAGAGGAGATGCCTAGAAAGGAGCTGCCAGCTTCTTTCCATCCCCTCGGGTTTTGCTTAGCACCACCTGATTGTGATCCTGTATCTGTGCAGCTCTCACATCCCCAGTGCAGCTGGGCCCTGCACCCTCCCCAGCCAAACACAGACCTGTCCCTGGGGCTTTGGGACACTGCTCGACGCACACCAAACAAGCCTGATCCAAAACGAATTTCACTGCCTGTATTTTGAGGAAGTTGGACAAGGAATCTGTGGGTGAAGCTGCTGTGCTCAGCAGTCTTCATCTGCCCCATTTCACAGGCAGAAATAAAATACCCATATGTCATGGCACAGCCGTTGCTGGCACAATGGCCTCTCTGGTACATCAGTGTCCACTGGGATCCATAGCAAAGCCTTCACTCACGGTGAGGAGAAACTTTTTGCTCTAGAAAGCAAAACATAAGGTATCTTTCTTTGCAAACTGACTGCTCTAGCCAGTCATCCCGGATTTGATACTTGCTAACGTTCAAAGCAAGTATCCATTTGTGTCCTTCTTGCCTGGAAGGACAGTGGGACCCACATCTCAGGGGCTGCTGACTGAGCACCATCTCCCTGCAATGGTGACTCTCCCCAGCTACCTCACAGCAACATTAGGAGAACAAAATCATACCTGGGGAGTGTAGACACCTGAAGGCTTAAATTGTACTCCTGTGCCTGCTAATGCAGCTCCTTCCCATAAGCCTCATGATGCAATCAATTTTCACAGAATGGCAGAAATGAGTAATAAGACAGTTTACATTCAAAAATAATCTCTACAATATATTTTTCCATTTTTTAATCTAGCTTATATTATTCACACAGTTGGGCATCTGATATTTCCACTACGATATTATTCCAGTCTAAAATACACCTCATTTTTAGGAAAATTGTATGGAAAGATTAGCTTTAAATATTCCTTTTCTTGATTTTGCCTGCTCACCCTTATTTATTCTCTATTCTTTCCTAAACAATCCCTCCCTTTCCTTGTTCTCCCCACCCAGCCCTTGTTTAATTCCTTTAATCTTTCATTAAAACACTGTCTCTCTGTCCCCTTAATCATTTTTTAATTTCCCATCCTTTAGGCGAGTGCCAAAGATGCTAAAATGAGATGGATGCTTGCCACAAAGGAACAGAACTCCTGTAACTCCAAAACAGTTGAAATCATGAGAACTTGCAGGCCCTTACCCCATTTTGTGAATGGTGTTTTTACAGCACTGGAAATGAAGTAATGTAGCTACAAATATTCAGGTTTTAAATGTGCCATTCTAGTGGTCCAGCTACAAACTGCCTGAAAGATACTGATGGAAGCTTAGGGGTAGCATGGTCCACAGTTAAGAACACCCTTGCTTCACAAAGCTTCCTTCCACTCTGATCCCTTCAACTTCACTCAGTGTTAAAAATGTTCCTTTCGGAAGTCCTGAGTTTGCAGCTTTTCAATATCCATCTGTGAGGAGAGATGATCCAGAATCCCTCACCTGTGATGTTCACTTTGTATCTCTAACACTTTTCCCTCTAAAGTCAGGAAAATCGCTTCACACTTGGAAGTATTTTTAATTGCCTCCTTTCAAAATCTGAACAAAAATGGTCAGTGATCATCTGAGAGAACCTTGGCATATCATTTCACCCAAAGTAAGATATACACAATAGGAGGTTTGCTAATCTGAAGTGTAAAGCAAGGATTTAGAATCTACCTGCCTAAAAGACTTACACTGACCAAGTCAGTGTGCTCTGTGCACCTGATGCGTATGTCTGGTTTCTGTGTGTGTGTTGTCATCTTTTCACTCCTCGGCTTTGAAGGCAAAGCACAAGCTAAAAATGTTTAGTTAGACCAAAGCATGTAAACAGTGAACTCTGAGATCACCACGACCATGCAATTAAAAATGTCATTATGTTTGAGGATATGCAGGAAGAGAGAAGTCTGTGAATAACTGTGATACTTCTAAATATTTTCACATAATCTGCTTTTTTCTGCTCTCCCCATGGCTTGTCAGAGGAGACAATTTTATTGCATGGAGGCAAGTAGGCAACGTGTCAAGCATTAGATGTGGTTTTGTTCAGAGCACCCCACACTGAGTCAGGTCTGTTTTTCTGCTGGTTTTCTGCTGGTTTTCTGCTGTTTTTCTGTGAGTGCAAGCAAGTATCACAAGGTAGATGTCTTGCCAGATCCCTTCTCCCTGCAGTATTAGAATGTGTTTTCAGGCATCACAACTTGTGCCATTCCAGAAGTAGACCCTTGGGCCTTGTTTTACATGGAGACAGTGTGCTCCAGATCTACAAGGAACTAGGTTGAAACTGTGTCTCTTTACAAGGGAAAGCAAAGGAATTCCTGCAGCTGGCCAGTTGCTGTGCAAAAGCAGACAAATGTAGTTATACCCATTTTGAAATCAGCAGGAAAAAGTTTCACATAAGTTTATGTTTCACATAAATTTGAAAGATCCTGACTTACAAGTCATAGTGTTGAGGGTACACCATTCTTGAAGGCACAGACATAGAGGTGTCCTGTGCCTCTGGGAGTACTGAAGGGATTATTGTAAGGTGACACGATAGCTGGGACCGCAGAGGCTGGGCTCAGTGACCCAGATGGCCCTATCAGTTTTGCCCTGTGTTTTCCTTTTTGTAACACTCCATCCTCCTCGCTCTCACACTGAAACAGAGTGAAATCACATCAACATGGACACAACAGATTAGTTTTACAAGGTTCCCATCAGTCTGACATTCATCAGCTTTCTAAGCTAATAGTAAATGCAATACCCTTTACAAGTCCACGTCGAAGCAGCATGCTCTCAGAATGAGCCCAAGGGCTGCAGGTTAAACCGACAGCCGGGTCCTGCGTTCTACCAGCCGCTGACTGTCTCACGTTATTTGTGACATTCCCAGGGCCTGGCAGCCCTCCATGCAAGGGTTAAAGGAAAGTTGTAAGCAATGGTTCTAAAACACTTGGAAGAATCTCCCTGAATCAAAACCATTTCATAAAAGGCTCTCTGCCAGGCAATAAAGTATTTTTGATGGACTCTTATTTTATCATTACCCATGTAAGAAAAATGTATTGCAAGAATCCCAACACAATTCAGGGAAGTAATCATTTGCAGATTTAGTAGGCATTCTCAATTGGCAAAACTGAAAGATTTATTGTAGGAATGATGAAACAAAGAGCAGTTGTGCAAACTTTACTGAGCTGGATTATGAGAACATGCTTTTTCCATTTCCCACTTTTAAATGCCTTGGATGCAGTTTCAAAAGAAAGATCAAGATCAATTATTTAACACTGCAGCTACACTGTACCTGAGTGTAGGATCTCTTCACACATACGCTATCTGTACACAACAATAAAAGGAGATGAAGGGAAGACACTGCTATAGACAACAAAAGCAAGGCTTTGAAATAAAACTCACACTGTTCATGATTCCACAATCATTCCAGGATGTAAATAGAAAAGTCAGGCAATGACAGATGTCTGTGATGTAAGTACACAGCTATTTGAAATGAAGCCCCTTTGACTTACCCAAACACACAAAATGCAGGTGTCCTTGAGACAGAATACAGGGTGCTGAATACTCTCATATTCATATTGCAAATAATGGCAACATGTTCTTTAAAAGCCACTGTAGAGCTGAATCAAATTGCTCTCTTGCAAACCTCTACTCACACAAAGTAGAAGGGAATCTCTGATCAGCAAAGGTGCATAGTCTTACACCAACTTTAAGAAATAGGTGGAAAACACTTTGGGCAGAAGGAGGTCTTTTTCTTGCCTCTTCTGTCAGGCATTCAATGTGAGTCTTCTGGTACTTTGTGGCTGAGCCATTCTGGGCTCAGGTACTCTGGTATAAATTCAGGGTTCCTTAACAATCGTATCAGTGTAAACTGGGACAGAAAGTAGCAGAGTAATTTGCCTTAATTCAATTCTATCTGGAACTCAGGCACGAGAGTTTTGACTGCACAGGATATGCCATAGGCAGGCAGAAGTTTGAAAGAGCTTTGAGAGTCTCAGCAGAAGGAACTTTTAGAGATGCAAACCAACGTTATGGATGCATTATGTTATTGGCCTCACTACCTCACTGTGATTATTCACTCCCACCATGCTCCAGAGAGATTTATTTCATTGTACTTGTGAGGAAATGAAGATCTAAGGTCAACATTTCCAGAAGTGCTCATGACAGTGCACTATCCGTCTTGGGAGAAAGAAGACCCCAACTTGAGAGGTACCCTGTTAAACCAGGGCATCTCCAAAATAAAGCTATCCAAAACCAGGGCCAGCTTTTGAAAACCTTGCTCAGTGGGAGCTGTCAGATGCCGGAAGGTCAAGTTTTGATATATTTAGTTTAAATAGAATATTATTTTTTCACTAGGCCCACTACTTGCTAAATAAGTGAGTGAAGGTTTCAGGATCTGGCCCATTGCAAAGCCCAAGCCGATACAAACACCCTGAGCTGTGGAATGACGGCTTTTTATTTCTCAGCTGACTGTTAAAGGCTAACTGTTGCTGGTTTACCCCAAAGTAACAAAAAATGCATCATATTTAGAACTGAGATCCAACTGCATAAATGACTGTATAAAGTTTTTAATGTGCACTAAATTCCCCTTTCTCCCCTGAGAATATACTATGCAGCCTCTGTGCTGCCTGCAAATGCAGATTAACATTTTTATTAAATGACATATGTTTCACTAATATAGAGTATTAAAATGTATGGGCCTAATAAGAAACATTAATGAGTATATCGTTGGCACATTTTTTAAACAATATTTAATTTTACTGCTTTTTAATTTGACCAATACTTCTGCCAGGTGATTCAAACTATTTTTCCTTCTTGAGGTTAATCGCTGTTCAGAAAGGCTAAATCACTGAGAATTCAGAACAATTCCATGCCATGTTTAATAATCCCCACAGAACACATACATAGAAATAAAATAAAGCCAAGCACTTAACCTCAAGAACACAATCACAAAGACTTTGTTTAAAATTTTAGGACTTACATGCTCTCCACCTTCTAAATGACAAGACTGATAATATTCAGATGCAAATCTTTTTTGCAATGAAACTTTACAGGGGAAAAAATATTCTCTCACTGATCCTAGACATTAGTTAAGTGCAGACTGCCTTCAAATCACTGAATGTAACTTTCTTTTCCAGATCTTCTGGAGACAACTCACCCTGCCAAAATTATGCTGGACCCTGCAGAATTATAATTTTAGGACTCGACTGCTGGACATATCCCTGAGGTACTCTTGACGAGTATTAAGACATTCTTACAGGACGCAGGTAGTTCACAATTATATTTACTGCTCCGTAAAACTTATGACTTCAATGGAGAATGCATCTGACTTGGAGGGTGTATCACTCGATCTTTACTACTGTGCAGATTCACATAGTGGAACTGATGGATGCTTCACTCCCAGACTGGATACATAGTGAGAAAGAAATCTTGTCACACTTTTGCTACACAGGAAATGGTGAGCTGCAGAAATCCTCAAGAGTTATTGCAAACCCAGTGCTTAGAGGCTGGAAAGCCTTTCCCTTTTTGCATCTTCAGATGTGATTATTTGATAGAATTCACTGATCTGCATGGCAAAGAAAGTGATCCTGTGATACAGCTGGAATGAATTGGGAGTTAACAGGCTGCTTGCAAGGTATCTTCAAAAGGTGATGCCCCATGAGAGGTGTATAGGTCTGTGCTGAGACTGGGGTTTGAATAAATCTACAAGAGGAGTATCACCCAGAGCCAGGCCACAGCAGAGCTGGAAATAATTCTGTCTTTAAAATGAGAAAGAATCACTACTTACTGAGTTTGTGGGACAAAAGGATATAGATAAAAATATGGTATCGAGATGTCATTTTTGCGTGCAAACTGGGCAAGGGGAAGGGAAAGGAGCCTAGTAGAAACTTTCCAAAAAGACCTGGGAGACATGCCTACAAGTTTGTCTGGCAGCCAGACATCACAGGTCACAACTAATAAATTTCACTTTTCTAAGCTGGGCATACTATAGCCTATATTATTTGACAAAGAACATGAATTACTTTGCTCAGCGTGGAAAACTTCTGTGAGCCACAACAGTGCCAAGCAGCACAGTCACTGTGAAGAACTATTTCTAATACAAAAATGTTTTCTTCCTTTAAGACGTTCTCTGTCAATCAGACCATTGTCAGGTATTTTTCAAGAGCTCATTGTGTTTAAGATTCTAACAAATATCTGCTGCTTTGTAGGACAGTGGATCATTTTCCATCTACTCAAATCATGTCATAGTTGGAATTGTAGCAGAAAAAATACGTATTTCAGTAGCCAAATCAAAACACTGAAGAATGAAGAGAAGAGAAATGAGCCCAGGATGAGCTGAATTATAGTTGTTTGGGGGACTGTGTGGAGCTCTCCTGTGGACAGACAAGAGTTCAAATTCACCAAGTGCCATTGGGCATGAGCTGACACAGTGCCAAGCCTAAAGCCATTTGCCAGCCTGCCCTCCAGTGTCAGTGCATGCTTAAACCCATTCCTACTGCCATGTCATCTGTAGTGGTTTTTGTAAACAAATAAACATTGTATTTTCACAAAACCACTGAATTGCTGTCTACTCCTCTAATCGGAGTGTTTTTAATGCTGCAGTTCCTTGACAGTATCGGGAAATGCCATCAGAGAGAGACCTAATAAAAAGAGAAATCTCTGGTGAGGCAGCTTTGATAGAATGGATGTTTTCTACTATTGACTTCAAAGGAAAGAAAGTGAGGCTAAGATTATTGTTGTTTTTTTAAAGTGCTCCTTTGGCATCAATGCATGACACCCTCCACTCCAAAAGCTGAAAACACTTTCCAGACTTCCACAACATTCCCTCGAGTCAGACATGGAAACTTATTGTTTAGGTGAAGTAACTCAAAAGCATATAAACTGGCACACGCAGGCCTATTTTCCCTGCAGATGCAGGATTGTCCCTCAGACTCATCTGTAGATGTAGCCTGTAGAGATCTCATTACTCACCATGCATTGCGGGACACAAGCTCCCCACTGACCGCAGACAGCGTAATACTTGCTATCTACTGAGAACAGAGATTCCGCATTGGTTTCCTTAGCAGCAGAAGCAATAATACTAATCTGCTCAAGAGGCCCCTTGCTCCTGTTATCCTAATAACCAGGTTGTTGCCCATGAAGTGTTACAACAGTAGCCATGTCTTTTGATGAAGAGTTTTCATGGGTTCATGACATGTCAAACCACCTGCGTCAGAGATGTACATTAAAATAACAGGAGGTTCAGCCAGACCGGTATCTTTTACATAATCTGTACAAAAATCTGTTTAATAGTAAGTTGCAAGTGGTTAGTTTGTATGATGTAGTGATCTGAATGCAGATCTGCTCTGGAATGCTGGAATTGCCTCAAGATGCCTTTAGGCAAGTTACTTATCTTCTCTGTGTCTCAATTTCCCCATGTTCAATGCAGTACATATAACATCTCACCCTTAGGGATTTGAAAGAACTGACTACACGCAGGACAGGTGCTGAATTTCACTATGTACAATACAGCACCCAAATCACTGCATCAAGACTATTCCTCAACTGAGTATGTTGCTTATATACAAGACAAAAAAGATTCTGCTTCAAAGTCTTAACTATCTAGACAAGAACACAATGTGACAGATGGGTCTAGAACATACTCAGGAGGCATCTGTTTCTTTGAAATAAATGAACTAGAGATGTTAGCAATGGCCATTATCAGTGCCTAGCTTCTTCCATGGATATCACATACATTATGATACCCAACTTCTATAATCACTAATTGCACATGTAGAAATTACATAAACATATTTACCTTGATCATGTCTGTGAGGGCCTGCAAGAGGTTCCCTGAGCACATAACGCATGCAGTGATGGGAACTTCATTTTCTATTCTTTATGAAGCCACAAAAATGGGAGAGGGTAAACTAGTAAACAAAGTATGGATTTGTCCAACTCAAACAATTCTAGACGGCTAAATGAGCAGCTCTATATTTACATTGCCAAGCAGAGGCTTAAACAGAGGATGCAATATCTGGAGATCAGCAGGGTTCTACTCATCAAAGTATTAGAAGAACTGAAAGATGGAAAAAGATGCAGCTATGAGAAACTTCTTTTTAAAAAAATAAAAATAAAAACCATTTAAGCTTGCTAATTTTTGCTGTCTCAGACAATCAAAATTCCAATTGTCTGGGACATCAAATCTAAAAAAGCATGAAATTAATCTTCAGAAGTTAAAGTCTTAAAGGCATTGCATCATTATTTTTGTTGGATATATTTTTGATTATAATGCAGATGAACCCCAAATTTAATAAAACTAAAATAACATGAGTTAAGTATGAAACATAACAGGATATTGCAAAGAGATTAGGTAGTTTCCTTTAGACTACTTGCAGAGCCCAAGGAAAAACCAAACTGAGGGACACAATGACGAGAAGGCACCGCTTAATTAGAATATTTAACCGAATATGAAAACAGAATAGTCATAGTACTGGTTTTGGCAATGACATACAGTGAGCAGAATACGGACCCGAAGCATCAGTAGTTCTCTACACCAGATACTGTTTTGCCTATCAACTGTCTGTAGTAGAGAAAGAAGCAGGCTAGCTAAATTTAAACCAGCTGTAACGATGAGAGTGTTACAGTTGGACTGAAGGAAGCTTACCTCATGAAAGTATTGTGGAAACTGCTGTTGGAAAGATAATAAAAGGATTAACTGCAGTTTTAGTGAACCATTTACTTTTCAATCAAAATGTCTCATGTATTTCCTGTTCTCAAGTAGCTTGAATTCCAAAATTCCTTTGTCTATTACAGTACATAGTAGCAAAGCCTGTCATAAGAAATTAATAATTTTACATGGAAAAGTACTTCTATATATGAGGGTGGAGTGCTGCTCACTGTTCGCTTCTCCTGAGCGGTTCAATACCTAGTCAGCCAGTAATCTTACAGAGAGGAACAAAATCGAGGGCTTAAAAAGAAAGTACAATGGGTAATTGTGAACAGTGAAAGAAAATCTCCACTACAAATACCAAAAGATGTAAGTTACTTTAACAGGGCTACGGCGAAAACGAAACAAAATCTCAGACCGCTATAGAAAGAGAATGAACTGCCTTCTTAATTTGCAGGAATAACAGCACAATTATTACCACATCAAAAGAAAAGCCATCATTTAAAATGACATGACATCACTGCACAATGAAACACTGCACAGCAACCCTTGTTTAAAGCGGAATGGAATTTGCTGGGCAAATAATCCCCACTTGATATTAATAACTTTAAGGAGCCGTGTTGCAGCTTTGGATCTTGTCCCTGCTAGATCAAGGTCTTTCCAGGGTAGAAAACTAAATTTGCAAAGACGACGTATTTTTCATGTGCTCATTAGGATCCAGCTTTACTCCACACAGGATTCCAGACTGTAACATTTAATACATGGATACCTCTGCTGACAGTGGAAGGCTCTTATTCTAGGACCTGAAGAGTTAACTGCAAATTGTGCAATGTAAAGCTCCTAATTCTGATTGGGCCATTCCATGTATGGGAACAACTACAATATCTGCTCAAATAAAACAGAACTTCATGTAGTTTCATGTCAAGGCTATATACAAGTGCCATGAAGGCTGTCTGCAATATCACGTACAAAGGTTTTTCCAACCTATTCACAATGTTAAACCTTAAGATGTTACAAAAGCCATCTCTTTAATGCAGATGAACATTAACTGAAAGTAGGAAATTTTTAGCATTTGCTAAGATCTTACATAATTTAACATCTCTGGTTTATCCAGTTTCCTGAAGGAATGGGAATGTAACATTAGAAATCTGCTATACAATACCTCTGAAATGTGTATTTTCAGAAAAAGACAAAGGTTCCCTCACCCATGGAGTCTACTGAATCTTTCAGCATCATAGTAAAGTCAATTAGGGTTTCACATTTTAACTATTTCTTTTTTAAAGTGTGAGATGAAAGCAGGAAGAAAACCGATCTCATTCCTGATGGTAAAAACACTAAAACCAAAAAGTAGGCTAAAATAAAATCTTTCACAGCTTGCTTGCTCATTCTTTTGTTTGGAAAGAAGCAACTAACTTGCATTATCCCTTGATGATTTATGACCAAATAAAAGATATGCAGAGGAAGTTAAACTCCTTTGTATTTTCACACATTGCAATTGAGTTACTTCTGGAAATGAGTTCTTTCTCTCAAAGGAAAAAGAAACAGGTAAGACTTCAAGTGTTTCCATTTTATCTTGGACAACTTGATAGTGTTCTCAAAATATCTGCATTGTTTCCAGTATTATTTTAGGGAATACGCACTGAACAGTGCAGACATTAAGATAATGTTTTTCATTTATCCAGTGGAAGTATAATCAACATGATTTTTTTTCTTTCTAAAGCATTTTTAATGCTGTTGTTTCTTTCCTTCTCCCTTCAATAACCATTGTGGGCCAGCAAGCTTTCTTTTGAACAAATGAAAAAGAGTAAGCTTTTAATATAAACATTCTTTCCTATTCCTCCATAGAAAGCTACAGCTTGCCATGGAAAAGTTTGTCTTGATCTAACATCCTTACAAGCATTTTCCATTATATCATTCTCTGATCAAAACAATAAAACAGACAATACAGTCAAAAAGTCTGCCTATCAAGAACCACAACCTGCTGCCGTAACCATTCCCTTTGTTTGTTCTTATGTGTGCGTGTATGTGCGTGCGTGCACACGTGTGAGCATGTGGGTGTTACAAGTAAGACTTTCCAAATTTCATGGCCCAATTTGGAAGCTTGTGTCAAACTTGTTTTGCTTCATCTGTTTCAGTCAGGGTCTTATATCATCGTTGTTGCAAACATGTGGAAAGCTTAATGGAAGTCATTAACTTTTATTTTAGTTTGGCCATATTGTCATCATGGTGGGCAGATGCAGAGATGGTGTTATTCCCAAGATCCTCTTTTTGGAACACTGATGTTGTTTACATCTTGATCAGAAGAGAACAATGGTTTTTACTTATTTTTAAAGCTCTGTTTTGCAAATTAAAAAAGCCCCTAACAACCTTTGAAATAGTAATTAAGGATATTCCTTTTATTCTTTTAACTGTTTAAAACCCTTAACAATTTTTTTTTTTTTTTCTAAATAACCATTTGAAACTTTTGCAATTGCAACTCTATGGGTTACTGTTCATCTGAAGGAATGAAAAGAATTTCATTAGATGTGTTTTATGTTTCTTGATTAAAAATGTCACCCGAGGCTCAGTGACTTTGTTTTACGTTAAACGACTGCTGTGTGCTTTGATCATCACTTTATTAATGCTTTAATGAATATCAAAAAAAAATAAAGCACTGTATTAAAAGTTAAGCTCTCATATAAGGCAACTGAATCCCTTTTCCAAGAACTACAGTATTTCTTACTCAAACATTTCCTTCTAGATTAAGGTTTTGTCCAACTCCCCTTTAGCCTGCTGCAGACTAAGTTACAGGAAAGCACAACAATTATATTGGAATAAGATTGAAGAGAGAGCAAGAAAGAGAGCAGAGTAGCATGTTTCTGTTCAAACAAATATATTCCAGACTTACCATGCACTTGTTTGGTTTTTCTCCAGAATGAACCCTCATATGAATCAGCAGTTTGTAACGAGCATTGAAGGGTTTATATCGTCGGACACAGCCTGCCCAAAAGCAAGTGAAGTCCTCTCCTTTCCGCTGGTCAATGTGAGTCTTTTCTATGTGTCTGACCAGTTCGTCTTGTTGGTCATAAGTGGCACTGCAGTCAATCCACTGACAGACCTGTTTGCCATTGCTGAGGTCCTGTTCGTCCCCGTCGCTGGGCTGAAGGGACTTTGGAGACATAGAGGCGTGTAAGTGAGGCAGTGTCCCTTGAGCCTGGCTTAGTTGCTGGTGTAGATGATAAGGGGGAGGCAGCCCCTGGTGATGTCGAAAAAGATCAGCAGTGGAGGAATAATCGTCAGCTGGTTCTTGTTTCAAGAAACTCACCTTCTGGGTGCTGTGCGAGGTGTTTTGGTGAGGAATGCTAGTACCATTCATCATAAGGCTGAGGCTTCCATTCTCCTCCACTTGCTGCATTTGTATCTGCTCACAGTCACCTCTGTCACATTCAGCAGAAAGAGGTACAAGACATGCTGGAGGGGAGGGAATACTGCAAGGGTTTCCAGGCTGAGAGCAAGACTGTGGCCGAGAGGATTTTTGAGCACTGTGATGACTGATCTCCACAGGATGAGAGGAAATGCCAGCTGAATTAGTTCGCAGTCCATTCACACAGGTGACCAGCGATGTCTGGGATGTGCGGATGATAGCTGTAATATCAATTCCTTCAGCTGAAGACGGCACAACAGAGATGCATCTCTTCTTCAGGTTGCTTGTTTGTAGCCTGGCCGAGTGCTGAGGGGTGCCAAGTGACAAAGGACCCAGGGAGGAGCTATGCTCATTATTAAACAAGTAGGATGAAAGCGAATTTGTAAAGCTATTATTCATTAGGTCTATTTCAGGATGCAGACTACCGGAGGCTCTCAGCTCCATCCCCTCCGTAATCCTCCTATGTGTGGAAGCCTCAGACAGAACCTTATAATCACTGGGGCATTCTTGTTTAATGTGCTGAGCCGGGTGACTTCCATTCAGGCATGGAGCAGCAGAATCTACCGAGTCTTGAAACCTGGGTGACCTGTAATACAGTTTTCATTAAGCATCACTAACTACCACAGGATTTATGATTTTTGTACAAGACACAACACTTGTTAAGCCCTGGGGAACGGAAGCACTTGCTCTCTGCTAATATTGCCTAACGCAGCAATTACATTAAAAAAATCTGCAGTGCTTCCTCTACAACCCTTGTAAAGGCAGCATCATTTTACACAGGATTAGTTTTACACACTGGGTTACGCACGGAACAATCTCCCCTCCACTGCTACAGGCAGTTCATCAATCACAATCTAGGTTTTCAATGCATAATAGATTGGGCAAAACAATAGCGGAGAATGAAGTTTAAGAGCTTTGGGCATTTTTGAATTATTCAAATATCGGCATTTTCCTCAGAGCACACTGGGAAAACGCCTTGGCATTCTTGTTCACACGAATCAAAAAAGGCTAGCTGAGCTTTGCTCACATGTCAGAGAGATGCTTTCCTTCGCTAAATTAAAAAAGGAGCAAGATCAGCAGGGAAAAAAGGAATACAAAGAAAGAGCAGCTCGCTTTCAACCAGTGGTCCAGAGTCGATGAGAGATTAGAGGACTATTTACTTCTAAGGGGTCTACAAAAGATAGCTAAAAAAAGTTCCCAAGCGGTAGATTTAAACTGGCAGTCTCTGTACTCCCACTTCCATTTTCCCAATTCAAATCTCCGTGGGTCTGCAAATCAAAAGAATATTGTTCTGCAGAAGTGGGTTTTAATCTTTTTTGATATGTGATGAATCCAGTCACTCGGGGAGCAGAACCTTGAGGAACATGACAGACATTTCAGAAAAACACTGCATTTAGGAAACACTTCCTCCTAACATATCCTTCCACACAGTTAGCAATGGGTTTATGCTGTAAAAGAATGCATTTTATCTCAGCTATAAACATTTACCGTGGATGACCCAAGTGTGTGTTTTTTCTTAGGATCAGTGGGTGTTCCTTATATATCCCTAAAGTATGGGAGGGCTTAACCTACGGCTTCATCGTGCAGCAATGTGCCAGGGCAAGAAGAGGAAACAGTACATCCGTGTGCAGGAAAGCTGTACCTGAACAATAAACCCTCCAGAGACGTGCTCCATGGCTCTTACACTGACAAGTTTCACTTAAATGAATTTTATGATTTTTTGATGCTATCACCTCAAAAGCTGAAGAAAAACTGGCCATTTGGCAACTTGTGTGTGACACCACAGCTAAGACAAATCTGACACATTTTAAAGCAAGAAACACATATGTATAAGGTATTTTGAGCACATATAGATGCTAAACTGTGAAGCTGCTGAATAAACTGCATTTAATTTATGACCTAGATTGTTCTATCACTATTATTTCCATTAATCCACCACTAACATTAAAATAGGAAGCTGGGATGCCTTCTACCACTTCCTTAGTAACAGTTCTCAAAGAGCTACCAATTAGGAAAAACAAAACATCAGAAAATTTCAAAAATACTTCCTTCCCATGAAATTAAGGTAGTCAAAAAATGGCACCTGTCTAAGGCACACAACTGTCAACACTGCATTCACTAGTGAAAGGTTTCTAAGCTCCAACACTTTGCAGCCAGTACGGCTTGATATAAAAAAACTTCAAGGTCATGAGCAAGTGAAATTCCCCACCATTCACTGCTACAGAACAATCAGACCTTGCATTTTCCATCAAAAGTTTAAAAAGACTGTGTTTAAAAATTTTAGAGGTTTCCATAATCCATTAGTTATAATTTCTCCCTTTAGGTTCCACAGTTGGTCTCAGGGTAAACTTAAAGCACCTGGTTTTGCAGATGGTAACTTGAAAAAAGAAAAACCAAAACCAAACAACAAACCCCAACAAACCCAACAGCATTCATACATTATTTTGTAACATTTACAGAACCATATGTCTGTAAAATATGTGGCATAAGCATACGTAAAAACCTTTTATTGCACATATTTGGGAAACCCTGCCCTGCTTGCTTGTAGCTTCATTGCTCAGTAGAAAGCATGCTGTTTTACACTCATTCTGAGAACAGTTTTACAGCATACCATGCCAGGCACAATATTTCCTATTACTTAGTTTCTTCTGCACAAGTACTCTCCTAAATAATTTGGTTTGTATCATAATTCAGTGGTCCCAAAGCCTCAGGCTAAAGTAAACACAACACATTTCTTACATCCTATAAAGCTAACCCAAGCCTTACATTTCAGCCTGTGGTAATGGTGTCCTATTATTAAGTCCTATTATGTATAGCTCCCAACTTGCCAGAAATCTGCATGAGGACTTCAAAGCTGGAGGCAGTGCAGAGTACCTGCAGGATGGGTACAAACACCCCTGTCCTGAGAAACATTAGGTTCCCACAAGTCCCAGCAACATTCATCTGCATCTCCAGCACAAGATCTTGCTCAGATCCAGGACAGTATTGATGCGATGCTGCAGTGTAGAATGTGAGACACACAGAGGAGGGGTGTTCTGAACCAAAAGGCAAGCTGGAATACCTCGTTTCAAAAGCGAGAAGGAGGCACTGAATTCATCCTTCCTATTGCCACAGCCGTTTCTTATCCATGCTCTACCTACATAATAGTAAGCACAGGCTCCTTGTGCAGATCAAAAGCAAGTGTTTTCTGGGTGCTACAGTTTAGATACATTATATACCCTGTGTTAGTTAACTCTGCTGGCAGAATCTGGCATTCTTTCAATTTCCCAATGTTTGAGTGTTGGGGTACTTAATGTCAAGGTTGCATTAATGCAAAATTTCTGTTTTGGCAGAATTTTGCCATCATTGTTTTAGCGAAAGCCCTGCTTGTTCCTCCCAGTCCTAGGGTGTGGGAGGAGAAGGGACAGAGAAAGAAAACTGATATGAGAAGGAGAGAGACAACGTGTCTGGCATCCAGCTTGCTGGGTGGCTCCTCTTATACCCATTGACCATTTGCTCTTGCAATGGCATCTTGCAGTTGCAGTCAGGGATCAACTTCCAGGCCTGGTACACACAGCCAGTGCTGGATGTAAGATTTCATAATCTCTGGACAGCAGCAAACTATAAATGCATATGAAACAAACAGCCAAGAGGAGAGCAAAGGGGACAAAGGACTGCAGAGCAGTGTTGAGAGCTCTGTGTAGTCATGTGGATCAGCACAGGAGCTCTGGGGAGCTTCCAGATGAGCAACCCTGGAAGGGAGTGGGGTCAGCAGGAGAATATACCTCACAAACCTCTCTTCACAGGGAGCATCTGCATCACAGGGATGGACAGTCTTAAGCCCATGAAAGCTGAGTGTAAGGCCTTTGAAGAGTAACAGCAGCCTCTCAGAGGACAATAAGGCAGCATTTCCAAAGAGACTCTCTTACGTGGTAATTGGAGCCAGAGCACAAGGCCAGTAGCACCATGCCAGAAGCAGTGCAGTTCCCAACTGCCCTCCAAGGAAAAGAGAACTGTATCTGAAATCTCCAGATTATTTACAAAACAAACATGCCTTCAGTGGCCACTGTAAATGTCCAGTCAGTGATAACTGACAGTTTTAAGAAGCTGGAGGGGATTGATCTGCTGCACATCCAGAGACCCTTTGCAACACTATCTGACTGCTCCGATGTCTTCGCTGGGTTTTATATGCCGAGCACTGAGCGCAGTGTGGGCGGGTTTGCTGTGGCTGATAATGGATGATTTGACAGAAGGCCAACATTATCTGTGTGCTGACTCCAATTGTGGTAAGAAGGTATTAGGACTTTTCCAGTCCCACACACGTTGCATTCACAGATAGCATGTAGCTGCAATTATATTGCACAATTTAAAAACTATTAACTGAGTGGGGAAAAGGGGCCAGGAAGAAGAGGGATTGTGATTCTTGGATTAAGGCAATCATCCCTAGAATACAGTTTCTGAGAGAAAGTGGTTCAGGGAGAAGCTGAAGGGTATAACAAGTTTCAGTGCACTGAGGGAAAAAAAGGACAAAGCCAATCACAACCCCAAATTCTGAGGGAGACTTTGGATTGCTAGGGGAGGTGTTCCCTTGTTTGGGTTTTCCTTGGATGTTCCATATTCTAGAAATGCAGAGTGTCTCAAAGCTCAACACAGACAAACTGTTTGAATTTCTCTCTCTCTGCTTCTGTGCTGGTCACTAGAGCAGGAAAGAAAACAACAAATACAGAGCTTGCCCTGTCTTCTGTGTGCTCAGATATCTGTCCATTCCAGCCCAGTTTTCCTCATCTATTCTGATTCTTCTTACCTAAAGAAGGCTGAAATCTGAGAATGCACAGAGCACTCTTGGCTCCTACTGACTTCACTGGAACCTGATGGGCATTCATTCCCACCTCAAGCTACGTTCTCCTGTTTTCAGATCTTCAGGGAAAGACCATGTCTTCTGCTACTTGTCAACCTTTAGCATCACAAATACCATGAACAGATATCATTCCAGCTGCTGTCCACGTTCTCTCACATGCAAAGGCTTTGGTTCTGTACCATGTGTCTCATGAGCAGCATGGTGATAAAATCATACACTGTATCTGGGAGGTCGTTAGAGCAGAGCTGGGCAATGGCTTTACCTTGCAAATCCAATGCAGACACAAGTAGCATTAACCAGGTGGATATACAAGCAAAGCATGACCAGAGAGATACAGAAAAAAAACTTAAAAAGGAATGGAAGGGTCCTTCAAGATATTCTCCAAACATTTCCAAACCGTTGCTCAGAAGCAGCAGAGCCTCAAGGCTTTCATCCATGGAACAAAGCAAAGGGGAGGGAATCAGGCCTATTAACTGCTACTTTCTCATGTTATGCAGCAGACAATCCTTTATGTTGTTCTGGGAATCCTCTTCCAAAGGGGGATGGATGGGGTTCATGTTTCTGAGGGTGGGTACTGTGATGCCCGGCATGCAGGTATCTGTCATTTCCTCATTATAGATTTTACAAAAAGGTTCAAAAAGATCTAAGCAGAGTACTCTCTTCCTCCTTTTGTTTGCTCCTGCCCTAATTATCTTTGTTTCATACTAGTCCTCACTGACAGAACAAAAAAAGGTTGAAAACTGCCAGTCCCACACTGAGCCCTAAAGAAGCTGGAAGGGAACAGACTTATACCCAGCTGCAATGGCATCTACAAATCTCTGTAGTCACAGCAGAATATTTTCTTATATGGCATGGACATTATTTGTCCTTTTCAAACAAACATACACAAAGCTCTTTCCACTTGCTTGCCATATTGCTGTGCCTCCTCCTCCTGAAAACACAGATGTGCTTACCCCACCAGTAAATGGAAATGGAGAAACAAGACATAAATATGTATAATAAAATCAGAAAGAGTCAGCTTTCCAAGATGCAGGTACAGGTCCTATTTCCTCTTGCTGCGACTATGGAAATATGGGCTTGATAGTTCCATGCACAGAGTACCAATTATTCCAAGTATCTAAGATAAAGGCTGCAATTTTTTTTTTTGAAGTTTTTCTTTTCTACAGCTCTTCAAAAAGGTCAAGATTATTCCATATTATACCCCTTGCCAAAAAGCAGTGTAATTAAAATAGATGGACAGATTTTAATTTGTAGCAGGCTTCTATTCACAATGGATGTCTGTTTAGGGTACTTGTTTAAAATCTGGTAACGTTAAATTTGTAACAACAACAAAAAAATAATGGAGTTCTGTGTTTTCATATAATTAATTTATAGCAAATGTTTAAATAGAGATTGTGTTCATAGCATATCCAACTACAGTGTATATATCAAAACCAGAGACCAAATTTTCACATTACGGCCTTAAAAGCAAATACCAAGGATGTGGCTGTATGGGAACACTGAAAATACTACATTAAAGGAAATGCTGTAGAAATAAAAGTGGCATTGGCTTCCTGTAGGTTTGATGGTGGCATGCCAAATTGCCATATGGGAGACATTGATTTGGGAGTATCATCGCTGCCTTCCAGGCTGCAATTTGGACACAACAAGGGCTTGGGGTGGAGGTACAGAGAAGACAAGTCTGACCCTACTTAAGCCCCTAGTAAAACTCTCATTGACTTTTGAGTGTGCTGGAAGAGCTTCCCACCCCTCTAAGAAGCTGCATTTAAACTGCAATTCAGGAGACTGCAACTGCACATAGAGTGACTCCTCCTGGCACTGCCGTGGACAGCTGTATGCACAAATGAGCTGTGTAATCAGCATCCAGAGGACTTCCAAAATGAAGTAAAAGCCAAAATTGTCTTCTAAATGTAGCACCCACAGATGCTACTGGGAAACAGTTCCAACAGAGAAGCACTCCAGAGGAGCACAGCGTACGGACCGAGAAAGCCTGCAGCGATACCTTATCTCCGAGTGCGTCAAGTTCAGCTGACCAACATGAAGCAGTCTCTCACAGGACAGTGGGTGGTCTCGCATAAGTGAGTTTCCTGTGTGAATGAACAGACCTTGTCTGCAGACAGGTACCGAGCTACTTGTCATCTCCATGTCCATCATGTTCTTCTTCTCAGAGATCAAATTGCAATGATTGTAGCCACCATTCACTGTAAAAAAAAATAAATAAATCCACTTTTTAAAAAGCACAGGTCTTTGACTAAGAATCCTCTCCACTGACTACTACTTTGTATATTCATTTTGGATCTCCTTGCAAAATTCTTATAAATGACACAGCAGTGGAAATGAAAAGTTTCACAAGGAAGCAAAAATTAATTGCAAAGGAATCTGGATCTGTGAACTATGATTGTTTATTTCTCATTTCAAGTTTTGTGGCTATTTCACACTTCATAATATAACTCAACTTAGTTTGAGAGCTTCCTTTTTTTTTTTTTTTTACACGATAGAGCCTTGCCTTAGACTTTGGACAGGGGTGCTTCAGAGTCCCTTTATTTTCAAGGAGAGGAGCTCTCTGTAAACAGTGACGTAAGTCAAGTTTTTCTGTGCAGGCAGTTATTGCTGTGATTATGACTTTAGATGGGCATGTTTCTATTTTGCTGTCAGGTCAACAGCGTGAAAAAATCTAACTAATTTTGTTTTGATGTATACATTTAACTGTGTTTTCCAAGTAAGCTATTATTATAAATGTTAATGCTAATAATAATATATTCTGCACTGGTAAATATTACGTTTTACCAGACTTGGAAAAACAGACTAGAGCTATAGAAGCATTCTTCACAAATAGATGTGTGTGTATATATAACCACAAACAATAACCTAGCTAAACAGAGGGGACAAAGGGGGAATTGAAAATTTACATTGCAGTGGTCAAACACTAGCAATTGCATTTAATTTAAACACATTATTTAGGTTCTTTACCTCTAGTGAACTAGTCATATCCTCATAGATAATCATGTCTAAAAATGTTGGTAAGAAATTCAGCCTTCAGAGGCTAGCTAAAAGGCTCACAATAGTAATTTACCATCAGTGTCACTACTGTATATGAATCATGCTTTTAAAATACTAGATCTTCTTCTAATCTATATTTTCATGGAGACAAAATGCAATGGTGTCAGCCCTCTGACAATTTTCACGGCCCTCCTCTGGACCTGCTTTAAGAGATCCATGTCTTTCTTATGCTGGGGCCCCAGAGCTGGACACAGCACTCCAGATGGAGTCTCAGAAGTGTGGAGTAAAGGGGCAGAATCACCTCCCTCAACCTGCTGGCCATACTTCTCAATGCAGTCCAGGATATCGTTTGCCTTCTGGGCTGCAAGTGCACGTTGCAAAGCTGTACCAAACTTTTCATCCACCATTATGCCCAAGTCATTCTCTACAGGGCTGCTCTGAATCAATTCATCACTCAGTCTGTACTGATTTTACACCTATATTATATAGGGAGTTGGACTAGATGACCTCTAGAGGTCCCTTCCAACCCAGACATTTCTAGGTTTCTATAGGCATAATATTACATAATTAAGTAGATTTCACAGTATCAAGTTAATGATATTTTTATGGTATGAGTAAATAAAATTGCCCTCGTGAAGTTTTGCAATCACTGCAGTTTTGTTAGACCATTTATGAAGTTCCAATTAAAGATTCTGCTCATTTTAGTTACTTCTTCAGCACAGCTCCTCAGGGCAAAGGTACCCTTAACATACACAAATCCCTGTTTCCTCCTACAGACAGCTGCTAATCCTATAGCAAACTCAAGGCAACTGGGAGAGCCTGAGCTGCTGTGGTCCTCCATAATTACAGTCAATGAACGCTTTGAAAGCGATGAGAATCGTGTTCAGGGGTTTGGTGAGTATAAATGAGAAGAAACAGGTGACTGGGGAAAGCAGAAAAAGTCGCTGGTAACTGGAGAATTTGTGAAAGGGATCACAGCACAAAAGTCCATTCTCCTTCACTGGCTGGGCTCCACGGCCTCCCCATCATGCTCCACGGCACCATTGTAACAGGGAAGGCCATGGCAGATGAAGACGTAGTCCAGGCAAGCATCCAGACCCATAGAAAAGAGTGGGTACATGTGACACCCAAATTACAAGTCTCATGAGACATTATTGTGACATTTCCAGAATAGAACTCCCTGTTTCCAGAGAAAAGTTTTCAGTGTTTGGCTGATACATTACATTTCTTGACCAATTATTTATTTATTTATGAAGAAGTCAGAATCTTTAAAATTAGGAAAAAATTATTGGGTTTTTCCTCCTGAGCTCCATCACAATACTGAGGCATGTAGTAAGACTTAGGAAGTGTAGGCCAGCATTATTTTATCTAAACTAAAAGCCCATGTCAGATTTTTAGGAACGATACATGAGATTTTAAAGAGTAACCAATTTGCATTTAAACTACACAAAATGGGCCGTTAGCCTTCTTCATGGTAATTAATATATATGTTCTATTTAATCCAGATTTATATTCAGAGATCTGAATTCCCTGACACTCTGACTGTTCTGAATGACCTCAGAGACTAAAGAGCCGTACAGAAACAGAGCATCTTTGGCCTGCATAGGGCAGTCAATGACATTTGGAGGATTTGGACCTAAGCATTTAAGAAGATCACTTTGGATGCCGTTCAGCTTAGAGGGAGCATTTGTGACCATTATCTCTGCCCTGCTTGTAATCACAACATAAATTATCACTGCATCTTCTGGCGTCTGCCTCCGTCAGGTTTTATTGCATTCTTATTCTGGCTTTTAAAGCCACATTTAAGTCACTGCAGGGGTAATATCTACTTTAGCAAGACTGTGTTTGCTAAATGAGTCAAATTTAAAGGGTATCTAAATACACTGTCAAGCACTGGTGAAGTAAGTTCCATACACTTTTAAAGGTCACACCACCAGAACAGCTGGTAAATCAGTCATACCTACAAGACTCAATTCACAGTTCCTCACTTTTTCTATCAGCAGTGTTACCTGGAATATATTCAAGATGTATCTTCTGTCCATAGTACTGCAGATTCTTTTATAATATTCTGGATTTATTTTGGACCCTTAATGAGATCACTTTCTTTCTTTTCCCAAATGATACAAGTCTGAAATTCATTATGGCTTTCTAAATATGGATTTTATCAATTTTATCATATTATGAAAATACAGAAACTTGAAGCTTCCACTCAAAATTCAGCAATACAAACTGTAGCACACACTGATACCTATTTGTGTGAAGATGGAGATTTCCTAGAATAACATGAACGTTATCCCTGCACTGTCAAAAATTATTACCTTCTCTTGTAGCTCTCAAATCAGAAAATGTTTTCTCCCTGCAAAGGAACAGAACACCTCCACTAAAGCCGTGAAATGATGTATGTTTTGGACAATCCACTGTACATCTGCCTTCACAAAGCACCTTACAGATTCACTAACAAGAGCTAAAAATTTCTTGCACAGCAGCGCCTTGAGTGAAGTCACACTTGCATCAAAGCCCTTTGAAATGTGCCCACCACATGGGAGCTGGAACAATGACGGACAAGAAACAACACCAGCTGCTCACTATTCCCTGCCCCACCCCCCCAATCAACTAAACCAAGAACTGAGAGATTGTCTCTGAACACAAGACAACCAGAGTTCACATTCAACTGCTCAAGCACATGTGAAAGCGAACTCACTGCCTCAGAAAAAAGGGAGAAAGTCTGGTTTACACCAATGTAATGGAGAACAGAATCTGGCCCTCTGACAACTGGCTGGTTTATACAATATTAATATCACTGGCTGGCATACACAAGATTTAAGCATTTTCCATGTCTGGAACTAGATCTCCTCTTTCACTGGTATCAAGGGGCCTTTAACCTACATACTGTAACTTACCACTAACAGATGAAAAGAGCACAAACTCCCTGCCTTATACCAGAGGGTTCACCCTGCTTTCAGTAGAACCATAGCTATTTCATAAATCCATATAAAAACTAATCCTAATTTACAGAGAATAAATCTAATAAGAGCAGAATGGTTTCCAGAAGGATCTCATGGAAGTGGAATCCATCAAGGTAACTTCTGTCTTCCTCTTTTTCTGTGTTATAGTTTTGATTTATATCTTTACATTTAAATGTTCATGAAGGGAACGGAAGAGGTTGATGCAGTAGTGTGCAAAGGCTGCAATCAGGCAATTCCTTCCATATGAGTAATCAGGTTAGGTCAATTTTGGATATCTTGCTTCTTTCATTCTGGAGTAAATGACTTTGGAGGAGTTTTTTCTTGGTATATGCCAGATTAAATCACATGAGACTTGGTCCCATTGACTGTGCTGGGGCTACACACCTCAGGAAGAACCAACTGCTTACCCTGGTCAGGATCTGCAGAGTCAGCCCTACATTTCTTGCCAGGGGTAAATTCTCCTAAAGGAAACCAGAGTACCTCCTTACACAAAGGTACACGTGTCTGTGCAACAATGAGATCAATATTTAAAACAACCCTACAAAAAGGCAATAGCTCTTTCTTCCCTGGGGAACATCTTGTTTACCATTCAGGAAGGCTTCACTCTTACTGATAAAATTAGCTATTAAGGCTGTAGATAGATAAGAGCAAGAACTTACCAAAAGGGTACTTATTCAACAATAAACACACGTTGCAGTGCTTGGAGTTTACCTAATTAAAGCCAATGAACAAATAACTGAAATGATGTATAATTGAACTGACTCGCATTCAAAATAGAGATAGATTTGAAATATTTGCCTAACATACTTAGATATCCCTAGAGCATTGTGGGTTTTGCGGCGAAGACCAAACTAGGTCATTTGCTTTTTTTCTTACTGCTTCATTCTCTTTAATTGCTTATTTAAAAAAAAAAAAAAAAAATTGCCATTCTTGGTTTTGTTTGGATACAGTGTCCAAAATTTACCACGACAACACTGAGAAATGGAACACTGTTACTGGCAGCTGGATGAGTCACGTGAGATGAGTGAAAGACCAAACAGTACCAGATTTTCTCAAACAAGTGAAAACCATCCACGCTGGAAGAGGCCATCAAATCCCTCCACTGAGAGAAAATAATTAACTCAAATGTTGCCAACACAGCAAAGCCACATATTGTAGGGAAGGTGCTGTAGCCATACTCAGCACCCCCGTCACAGAACTAGTGCTGACTAATCTCCACTACTGTACGGCTGGAGAGACTGCCACAGCTCCTAGGCAGTCAGTCTTTTAAGCAACAAGAGAGATGCACAGCGCTATGCTGCCTGCTTGAAAGCTCTAATGAAAGAGCTGAACACTTCAAAACACAGAATCTTCAAAATTAACATAGAGCATTTTCAAGAGCAACAAAATCAACACTTTCCCAAAGTTTTTTATGCCTGTTATGCCATTCTCTGTTGTGAATGGGTTTGTCTTGCTCCTACACCAAACCTGAGGGACAGAAAATAGCATAAAAGCCAGACAACAGCTACTATAGTTGTTCTTACACCTCCTACAAGGCAATTCCAGCTGTGTGATTGTGGAGACAGTTTCCTATGCCTTGTGGGAAAAAAATGGTTTCTCTATTAGTTTCAGTGAACCGCTATTAGAAAGGATACGAGTTTGGGTCTACATTATTCTACTACAGACACAGCGTAAGAGAAGGAAAAACACTTCTCATAACAAGATATCCTAAATGCAGTACTGCCAGATCTTGGTCTGGACACCCAAAAGAGGGAATGTTAAGATCTTTTATTTAAATCTTTGCAGTCGTTTGCACTGTCTGATGCACAACAAACCTCTACACATTTGGGCTTCTCATCACTTGAAGCGGAAAATTCTGTACTTTAAAGAGACCTTTGCAATAACTTCCAATCAGCACAAGACTTCTAATAATACCTGACTACAAAAGCTTACCTTTTTTGATCACAAAACCATGATGTGGTCTCAGATTGTCCAACCATAACTCTTTATGTAGGAAAATGTATGCTCTCACACACCTCTGAAAACTCCTATCTCTTACAAGTTTACCCTGTGTATTTTTGGAAGTTTGCTCTCTGTTTTGATTTCATCTCTGTGTGGTATCAATACTGTGCACCACTAAGTTTCTTTGCTAGGGTAGAGGGGGGCAAGAAAGCCCTTAGAGCTGAATAGCCCCAGAGCAGTGCATTATGGTGCACAATTCCATCCTTCTTCCATGAATTATTTGTGTCTTCTGCAATACACAAACGCAGGATCTGAACACGGTGATGTGAAAACAACTACACAGATAGTGAATATCAAACAAAATCAGCATTACACAAAAACGTTACTAAAATTGAGCAGTTCTTTAAGCCTAACGGGCAGCCCATGGGGTCAAGCATATTGACTTTCAATGCTTTTCAGACAAATTTGTCCTTTGGTTCATTTAGACTGGCAAAGGAAGGCAACAATTCTAACTCCAAGTTATCAAGACAAGAGATCTCCAACTCTCTTTTGCTGCTGTCCATCCTTACCTGAGGACTGAAGTGGTTAACAATAACAGCACTAAAATTTCACTGCTGCATTCAAGAGTTCAAAAGTCAAAGATGAGCAAAGCAGCTCACACCACGCTCCATGTTCCTCTAGATCTTTCTATCAGTTACAATCTGTTCACATTTCAAGGCCTGTTTCATACAGCTGGTAGAGACTTGGCTTCACTTTTTTATAACGCTCGTACACTATCTTAATAAAAACACAGTAAGTGCGAGCCAAAAGGCTATTACAGAGCAGATCATACTGGATGGTGATTCAGGCAAAGACTCCAATTGTCTTACATTTGCGTATCAGAACAGAGGGGACAGACCATCTGCCTATTTGAAAATAGACAGAGATGATACGAATCTATACAAGATATGGGTTAAAACCAGCAGCACTCAATAAGATTAGAATTTTTTAAAAAGGATCTCTTTCCTCCAAGCCTTTTTGAACTATCCTATAACAGAAATATTTATTTACTTTCAAAGTGATGTATGAGTGAAGACAGAAGGGCTAAGAAAACTCTCGTAAGCTAAAACAACCCAGCTAATGAAATAAATTGCGGAGTATCAATCTTAAAAACTTGTGAAAGATAAATATAACCCATGTGTGTCTTTCTAGTAGATTGTGGACTTTAAGTGTTGGCTACGTCTATATTTGTTATTTCATGTTCAATTTATTTTTAAAACAAGTTATTTGGATTGCATTTTATTTCTGCTCTGTGGAATTTCTTTTTGCAGACTACACACAGTATTTTAAAAGAGTGAATGGATAAGCTTGGCATTACCGAATAAAGCAGCGTGGTTAATTTTCTATCAGCCGAAGTTAAAACAATTTGAAAACATTTCAGTAGTTGAGAGATCTGTAACCTTTTCACCTTCGAGCATGCAGATAGCTACGGTTCCCATATCTGACTTTTTCATTATATTTTAAATATAATCTTGGAGTGCAACAGTCAGGCGAAGAACGCAGTCATGGTACATGACATCTATCACTGCTAAAATGGCTTGCAATGTTAGGCAGTTGAGATTTCCAGCAGAGACCTTCACAACACTTTTGAAGCTAGCGAGCATGGCCAGGATTCAGGAAAACACATGCCATGTGATCAGGTTCCAGTGACTTCACAGCCTTAGTTGATGTTCTGAGTTAGGCTCTAGAGGTGTAAGAATATAACCATTTTAGGCAACAGTGAACCGATTGTCAGAGAAATAAAATAACTGTCTGCTATCACAAGGAGTCTTTCACTACACTCAGCTTCGGAATGCAACATTCTTGGCTTCCCTTTTGGATCTCAGACTTCTAAATTATGCCCCCAAACAGAGCTGAGAGCAGACTGACAATGACCATTGCCGTCTTTTGTGGCAATCAGGACAAAATTTTTTGCAGCCTGATGAAACATAAGTCTTGTCATTACATTCATTGTTGCAGAGTCTTCTCAGCTTGGAGTCACCTTTTGCCTGTTGCCAGGCAATCTGAAAAATATTGTTCTCAGCACATCTGGCTTTTTTTGTGGTCAGTTATTCTTCCTCACAGCTTGGATTTTACTAACAGGAGGAAAAGACATTAAAATAAATGTTTTAGGAAAATATTAAGCTCAACAAACATTATTTTAATTAAAAGGAAATCCTAAAACCTTCCTAATGGGCACTTGGAGAATATAAGCTCAATGTAATGAAATTTGATGAATTTCTTTTTCTTTTTTTAAGAAGACTGTGTTTAGAATAGGTTTAATTCTCAGTATTTCTGATAGGTAGGATATATCATTATGATTCTCCTTGTCCTGCCAAACACAGGGGAACATGGGATGCCTCTGCCACCTTATGAGTAAACACGTTGAAAGGAGATGCAAATACAACCTTTGGCCCCTTTCTCCTTTCCCACTTCTCCATTTGATCTTTATTTCCATTCTGCTTGTAAGCTTGGTTTGAAACCCTCTCTTCCACTGCCCTCTTCAACTTCTGTCTCATCTTTCAGTACACATTCCAGGACGCCACAGTTGCACGACTGCCACCACGCTGTACAAAGTTGGCCCTACCAAATCCACTGCACTATTTAGATGCAGTTTCTAGCTCTGGATGAAGCTGGTCGTGCTGTCCAGGTACAGGACAACTGAATTTTTCAATGCAAGCAATGCCTGCAACACAGAAGCTGCTGTCAGTCTACCTGGTTTAAATACCCCACTATCATATAGGAGATTGATAAATAACCTGTGCTCACAGACACCAGCTGAACCGGGACAGATTAATCCCCAGCTCCCCCTGAAGCCTGAGAGGGGGTCTTATTCATGTTTACAAATATCTGAAGGGTGGGTGTCAAGTAGAAAGGGCCAGTATCTTTTCAGTGGTACCTTGTGATAGGATGAGAGGTAATGGTCACAAACTGAACAGAGGAAGTTCCACCTCAACGTGAGGAAAATCTTATTTACTGTGAGGGTGACAGAGCCTGGAACAGGCTGCCCAGAGAGGCAGTGGAGTCTCCTTCTCTAGAGACTTTTAAAACCTGCCTGGATCTGTTCCTGTGTGGCCGGCCCTGGCAGAGGGACTGGACTTGATAATCTCCAGAGGTCCCTTCCAACCCCTACCATTCTATGATTCTAGGAATCTATGAACAGATACCACTGTGCATCTTGGTGTAAGATAAAGACAACTCTACACCATTTAGGATTATGCATACACTCACCTGCCCTTGGCCCCTTTGGTTTGTCTTTTTTGTTGCTCTAAATGGACACCACCAGGGTTTTCACAGCAGCCTGTAGTTAGACGGGGCCTGTAGGTTAAAAGAACTCCAGAGTGACTCTTTCATGACAGAAATTCACACATTTTGTGATGAGGGTACTTGAATTGTTCTTATTGTAAACATGCTTTCATCATTGATTACGTGACTCCACTGAGCATACAGGACCTTTCCATACATGCACAGTTTGAGAAAATCTACTCCTTTTGTTTTTTTCCTCCAAGTCATTAATTCGGTAATAGGCAGAGCCTGCCTACTATGAGCTGCATGTGGGTTATTGCTTTCCCATTTACTTATTAAACCCTGAACTTTTAAACTCCACTCCCCTATATTTTACTTAGTAATTTAGTCTCTCTTTTCCATGGAAGTTCTAGCCAGCAGACCATGTGAAGACTCCACAGGGGTATATGCTCTCCCAAACACTTGAAACACAAGGATGTGCAGGGACTGAAAGTTGGGCTTTTGCCATATGGCACCTTGCATGTGTCTTGTGTAAACATGTATGATTCTACGTCCCAAGAAGGAATTTTACATCTGCCTGGCTCAGTGGTACACTATGTATATTAAAAAGGAAAAAAAAAACACCACCCATACTTACAACAGAGCACAATAAAAATATTTCCACCAAGATGCTGGGCTGCAAGATTTAGAAGCTTGAATGTGTCACTACGTCAGTAAAAACCAAAGAAGCAAAGCTCTACAAAGACAGAGTTGCAGTTATTCAGAAACAGTGAACTTTAAACAAAGGAAAAAGTTGGTAACTAAAAAGCATTTTGTTCTTTTCAGTGCAAGCTAGGTGGAGGATGTCCTGGGGGGATGTGGTTTTAAGGACCTAACCCTGATGCATGTATTTGGAAACCAGTCTACTCAGTCAAAGGAGGCAGAAAATAACTCATAATAGGAAGCAAACTGCACTATCAGTCTAGAAAGAAGTTTCCATGTAAAGAGAAGAGGAGGGAGGGGAGCTAGGAAACCTGTCCTGCACATCAGCTGCCAGCTATGAGTTGTCTTCCATTTGCTGGCCCTCCAAAAAGTGTGAATTAAGCTCCTTTCCTATGTGAGGCTTCATGAGTCTCTCCTCTCTACTGATATCTTTGCTCCAACCTCACTTGTTATAGGAACTTCTCCCAGAGATTTTTCCCTGGTTCTTTATATATCAGAGTGATGGAAAACTACAGTGAAAAGGCATTTGATGGCTGAAGACTACACATTCTAATGCAACCTGCATTGGTTCCTCCATTCTCTTATTATAAAGGAGCTGTCTTCACATACACAACGTCCATCTAGACTCGCTGCAGATGTCTCACACTTACCAAGTAACCTACATCCCCTATCAACCTCTTCATGCTCTGGTGTAAACTTTTATTTTTTTTTTAGAATGAAACCTCAAATTGCTACCACAAACAGGCAACCATTTCACCTACCCAGTCTCTTGATCATTCAACACTTGATACCTAACACAGTAACGGCTTCTCCGCAGCTTAGAATTGACACTGCCAGAAAGAAAATTCAAGACAAACAAACAGTTTCCCCAATATATGCTGAAAAGAGCAACAGCCTACCCCTGCTACTTTTCATTTGCTGTTTTCATTGTTTGACATTTCTTTCTGCTGGGATTTTGGCATTGTTTCAAGGCTTGATTTGAAATATATTTAACACCAAGTGATTTGCAATGTCGTTTTCTATTTTACCAGAACTATGCTTGGGACTAATTCTATTTAAGCAGAATTTATCCTTCTGCACTCACTGCCAGTGAATGGGCCTCTTGCAGGCTCTCCAAAACAGAGTGCATTTCTCCCAAACTTTCCACAAGTCTGAGAAGAGCAGTTATCTACAACCACAGTCTTAGGACTGTAGATAAGTGCAGAGCCTGTTCAACATGCACCTTACTGTCATCACCAGGAAGAACAGTCTACTGAAAGACAGTGTCAAGCATGAGTTATTGGTGCAATAAACACCTGTATGCTATGCAACATTCTCCTTTATGACTTAAATATAACTAGTTCAGGTGTCCAAAATGGGGCCACCTCAGCCAACTGGGAGGACTGAATATCTTGACTGTATCAGTCTCTTTAGAAAGTCATATTCTGGTGATAACCACACCACCCTCACCATTACCTCTTCGGCTAAAGGTATTTTTTAGCATGCTGTGGGATAGGGTAAGAACAAGGCTGTTGTGGAATCTGCCGTGAAGAGGTAAACCCACAGGGAAGAAGAAAAACAGAGACAGGATGATGTAGAAATATTAAAGAGTACAGGGGCTGCTACAAAAAGAGAAAATGTGCTCACTGAATGCTGCTGGCTCACACGAACACTGAATAAAAAATAATCAGAAGTTTAGCTCCTGCTAAAAGCCCTTTCTGAATCTTCCAGTGATGACAGTGGGCAGTTGCTATGGGTTAAGAGGTATATGGAGTACTTCCCACTTCCTTTCTGTAAACATTCTCTGCCTTCTACACCCTTCTGTAAAGTGGGTCTGAACTTTCCACACGAGTCACGAGAATAAGTTATCTTCGTGATTACCTGAAGCTGGACATGCCAGTGAAAAAACAGATACAGGTGTCATTTCAATCATGAGAAGCCCTTTACTCTGGATCCCAGAAAACAGGGCTGAGAGAGTCTTCAGAATCCTTTGTCCCTACAGAATAATCCAATCTCACAAATTTAAGGAGCTGTTTGGCCAATTTGTCCTTTACAACTTCCAACAATTCCCCAGCCCTCCCAGCAATCAGTTGTTTCACTTGACTTAGAATAATGTCTAATTTAAAGCCCCCTTAGCACAACTTAGTCTGTTAATCGCGTCCAAACTGGACATGGAGAAGAGTTGGTTTCCTTGCCTTCCATAACAACCTTTCATATATTTTTAAGCCCGTCTCCACTCAGTCTCCTCTTGCCAGTGTTATACAGCCCTCATTATTTCATTTTTTTCTCATGAATCATGTTTTCCAGAGCTCTGATCTCGTTCCTCTGCCTCTCTTCTGAACTCTGTCCTGAAGACCTGGATCCATACTTCACGCTACTTTTATTTTTCCTCCATATTTTATACTATCAGATCATGTTCTTTGCAGATAGTAGCAAAGCAAGTAGCAGGTACATGCTTCCTTCACTATGAGCCAGCAAGGAAGTGGCTCAATGACAGTCAGATTCAGTAGTTAAATCTCATCTGGATTATTTTTTTTTTTTTAACTTGGATAAGACACAAAGTAATGATGTTAATGAACCTTCAGTATGACCCAGTCTTCCTGTTAGTTCTTACTACTGCATTAAACTGTCCTCTGAAAAACACCTAGAAATCTCAACATGGAACTTACCAAAGGCATCCAAGCAGAGGTAAAGGTTGCCTCCACCAAGATCCCCATCACTCCGTAGTTCAGTTGAGTGGCATAAAACATGACACAAAAACTCTCAGCAAAGTGCACATACTTGCACACTGTTCAGACTCCAGTCTTACAGCATTCCCCAAACTCTAATTAGGGCTGACTCTTCAGATTTACAGCACTTTTTCTGCAGACCATCCCCGCCATCAAGAATACATGAAGGGCATGAAATCATTTTAACATGCTGATCTAATTGATCCAGCAAAACTGAGAGTAATTCATTAATTATATTGTGTCCAGGTCCAATTTTGTTCTTGTTTAGTTGTCAATCAGGAGTCACTGCCATAGTCAGTGAAATAGCTACTACAGATCTAGAAGGGGCAAGATAAGACTTCAAAGTCTTCTAGATCTGAGTATCTACAGATGCAACACTAGAGGGATGAATTCTAACATCTCCATTTTAATAAAAGCTTTCAGTGCTCAATTAGAAATACAAATATTGCAGACAGTAACTCAGTAAACATTGTTGACTAACCAACCTAAGCATAGAGCCACAGACAGAATGATCTTTTTCTACTCAGATTACAGAAAGTCTAGCTTGTTACAGCTGAGTAGATGTCCCATTCCCTTCCTTTTTCCCATCACCTTAGCACACTGCTAATCTTGACAATGAGGGATGATGAATTTCATCTGCAATATGAATTCAGTGCTGGAAAAAAAAGCCAGGTTAAGTGCTATGGAGATGGAAATGATCCCACAGCAGGTAAAGCATGGTCAAAAAGCGTGCAAGGTTCCCTAAATGTCAGGACCAAGGAGCCAGAAATATGCCTTATAAGAACTACTTCTAAGTGGGAAATGGACACCCTATGGTGAAGTGACCGAGTTTGTGAATAGCAGGCATAGCACAGGAATAGAGAACAACTTCCAAAGACCACACAGTTTACAGGCTGAACCCAGAAAGAATGCCAGGGTGCTTCAGGCATTGTATTTCCTGGGGGATATCTGCAGCTAGTTTAACCACACACTGCTGGATGTAGAGTGTATCTTTTTGAAAGACATAAAATCTCAAAGTGGAATCTTTAAATGATGGAGAATTGCTTCTGTTCCATGGTTCTCAGCATGAATTTTATATAGCTTGAACTTGCTTGACTTCCCAGGCACTGGGTCTCATTATGCCTCTGTGTGCTAGATTAAAACACAAGATGTACCTGGTATTTATAACTTGTAGATGATTTTATATTTTGTTCCTACCTTTTGTTCAGTGACTAACTGGCCCCCTTCTTCATTTTTTCACTGTGTATTATATTCTCCAGATCAGGAATCATTTGTATGAATCTCTTAAACACAGAGAGTTTTTCCAAGGGACCTTGTTAAATTGTCAACACTAGAACAGTCTAGTATTAGAATCATTAATAACATAAGACAGCAATGTTGTTTTGCTACTTCTGCCTGATAGGTACCTAAACAAAGCTCTCTGAATTTACTGAGGTTTTTTTTCATTATTATTCTGCTGTAGCATCACAATAGGAACCCTTGATCAGACAAATTCTTGATGTTTTACCTGAGGCTGCCTGGCTCAGTCCTTTAATGCTCTCAGAGTTTGGAGAAAGGGAGAAGGATGGTTACTCTGGTTTTGTGTGTGCGTGACTTCAGTACAAGTCTCTGCTAAGAAACAGAATAAAGTCACCAAATTATACTACTGTGCCTCCAAACTTAATGACCCAGAATGAGTTCTGCTGTCGATGGGTCTAACTCAATAGGCACCACTGAAAACAATGGAGTCCCCCAGTGTGTGACCAAAAAAGAAATAACAACTTTTTAAGGAATGTAGCAACTGCAGAAGCTCAGTAACCACTTATGAAGCTGAGGGGGGAACATCAGCCATTTGAATTTTTTGTTTACAGGCAAAAAGAGCTCCAGCAATAGAGTCAGTGAGTGTGAGATTTCTGTTGTTTTAATTAAGTCTTTCTTAGGTTTGCCTTGTTTGGTTTAGCACAAGTTCTACAGAATACATCTAAACCCTATGGCTGATTTGCAAAAGACAGCAGAGAGGGAGTAACTTAAGCCATTTAAAAAATAAAGGAGCTAGAAGTTGAACGTGTGTGTCATCCCAGCCCCACGCTAAGCCATGACCTTTTAGAGCTAAAATGATTGCCAACAGAACAGAGTACAGCTCACAAAAATCTGTATTTACCTGGCAGAAATCCAGTGGTCCTGAGCACACTGACTACAAAATTAGCTGAGATGAAGAAGGAGAAATGCAACCTCTGGAAGTTCCCAAAAAGAGAACACGAGAACATTTTCCTTATCACTGTTACAGCCCTTCATTTGCCCAGATCCTGGCAGAGAGCATGAGGGAAAAGATGGGAACAGCACAGTTCCAAAATCACTACTTGTGACTCGACAGAAGCAAGCATCTTGGATTATTTGCACTGTAAATCATTAGCAGTAGTTTTCCAAAAAGCAAAGCAAGAAAAGAAGGGACTGGCAACAGAGAGCTGGGCCACCTCAGAGCATGCCGCAGGGATCTCTAAGCTGGTGTGACTTGAGCTACCAAGTCCTCACATCGCTGAGTTAGCACCTGTGGGGGTTTCCCACTCCCCAGTAAGAAAGCCAGTCTCCAGATGCTGTTATTAGCCTGAGCTCAGGGCTAGGCTGGCAACACAGAGCCTGGTTCAAAGGCGAGCCCAAATGTGAGGTGCTGTGCTGTCAGCCACAGGCGCTTTCTCAGGGGATAAGCTTAGAAATTACTAAGCCCTACAGAAACATCACTACACGTGCTGTGATGGCCAGTCCCACATGAGCAAGAGTGGCTTCCCAAAACTCAGGTCTACATCCCCTGTACATCAGAGCATCTTCTTCTCTTCAGTCAGTGCAGAATGGTAAAGTATCTTGTTTCTGAGTAACAGAATCCCAGCCATGTATACACAGCTAATGACTGGTTACACCACACATAATGAAGAGTCACGTTTTGCTAACTGCGTAGAAAATAAACAAGCTAAAAAAGAAAACAATTACTGGCTTTGGTAGGAATCTCTCTTGACCTTCCTTCTGGACACAGACCCTTGATGGTCAGACATGCACTATAGTCACTGTCAGGCACAAGTACTGCCTGCTCTGGTTTTGCTTTCCATTTAATGCCCATTGGTATTTCATAACTTTCTTTGCTGCAGAATATCCATCCAGCAGAGGCCAGAGCATCAGAATTACTGTGAACTGCTCAGGATCACCTGCGGCCTCTTTCCTCATACCCACCTGACTGAGGTGCAGCCACAGCAAAGGAGCTATTTCCAACTTTTATTTCTGAGAGACAGGTAGTGTTTCTCTAAAACACAGAGACATGGCACAGCTGTGAGGACACCTCAAGCCCTCCTTCTACTCAGCACTGCAAGAGAGGACCGTTCTTTGTACATACAGTGAGAATCACTCAGTTCTACAGCATGTCATTTATTTATTAATATCGCCAAAGCACAAAGGGCTGTAATGCTATTGCAGTCTACTCTGCACAGGAAGGACCAAAAATATGACTCCTGCCTCAGAAAGTTCATGGTCTAAGAGTCTGATGGATACAAGCAGCAGAGCACAAAGGAATGATGAGCCACTGCCACTCAACACAGCAGCAGTGGCCTTGGCACAGTTGTAGCTTAAGTTTTCTACATCTTTCATCTGCATCATGGGCCAAACACAGCACATCAAACCTCTCGACATGCAACGGAGACAACTGTGGTGCTGGGCTTAGGCAAGAGGGAAAGTGGGGAACCATAAGAAGAGGCAGAAGAGCTGACACACACAGGCAAATAGTAAAGAAGGAAAACAAGTCCCTCCTAAACATCCTATCATCTGGTGACCTGTGTCTCCCTCTGCTCTCCTACAGTCTAAGGCAAACCCTGTGTCACAGCAATAGTTCCAGAGGTGACACGGTGGTCTGCAAACCCATCTATATGTGGGCATTGTGGGTCCTCTCTTCTAGGGAAGCAGTAGCTAATCAGCTAATCAGTTATTTCAGTCATGGTTGGATATAGACATATTATATGGAGGAGTGGAGATAGAAGGGAAAAAAAAGAATTAAGAAAAGTATTAAAAATAAAATAAAATAAAAAGAGGGACTTAAGCTGACAAGTGGCTGGTGGGGATAATGACCCCAGTCAGAGTCCTTGTGTTCTTACAAAAAACTCTCGACAAACCCCAGCATCTGGTAGTTCAGCTGTGGGTTTCCGCTGTTTATTTTTCTATTCCAGTGCTCTCATCCCTATGCACTGCCTGTGCCTGGCTCTGTTAAGCATTCCAAGTGCTACAGAGCATAATTGAAAGTATAAAAAACCCCAGGCTCAGCATCAGGCATATACAGAAAAAAATGAAACTGCTCAAATCCTTCCTTACATTGAGGCGTCAGGCCAACGCCACGACAGGCAGGTCCAAGGGAAATGCAAGCCAGGAGTGTCAATCCCAGCAGACTTCTCTGAATTGGTGATTGCACACGTGAGCCCCAGGTTACCTGTGTTCTAACAAGGGGAAACCATGACCAACCCCCACGATGCACTGGGAGAAGCAGTTACTCCAGTGAGCTGTCCAGAGGACAGATCCTATTCATGTCCTCTCACTTTCAGAGAGCTTAGTCCCTGCTCTCTATCTCTCCTCCCTCTTCACCTTGATACTGATAATCTTAATTACAAACCCCAATATAACCATCCTGCCTCTCCTGACTGTTGTTTGCCTGCCATCACTTAGGAGTCTCAGATGTTGCTTCGTGAATGATAAGTCATCAAAGGTAGCTCCAGGCCACTGCACCTTCAGTCTGCTTCTTCCTCTCACTCTGAACAGTCCCTACCATGAGGACTTCGTAACAGCTTCATCTCTGACTTGGAAAACTCAGCCTTCACTTCACTTCCAGGCCTTTCTGCAGAACCCTCCCAAGGCACTGCCTTTCTGATCTACCCACAGCCCCAGCGTGTCCATCCAGCTCCCCATTATCCCATGTTTCTATTCCTAACGCATCTTCTCACATGATCTTTACTCATGCAATATTCCCCTACCGACAATCACCCAGCCTAGTGCAGGAAAAAACTAATACACAGGGACAGTAGGGATAAAAAACCATGAGATAGGGAAAGGGTCTTCTCCTGACAAAAAAAAAAGCCTACGGAGATACAATTAAAAAACAACGGGGAGTACAGGGGAGCCCTGAGCTCTTGTACTTGGTGAACACTTCTCTCTTCCAAGTCTGGCAGATCTACAGCACTGGGTACTACCTGGTACCCTTGGTTCCTTCTTGCTGTACCACCCCTCTGCCCTCAGTGCACTGTTTTCCCACTATGCCAACACCACGACTCAGTCAGGAAAGGAGCAGTGGTCAGTGCCTGGAAGGAGAGGAGCAAAGCCCAAAGTTGAGGCTTTGCTCCTTCACAGTGAAGGAGAGCAGGAAGAGTTTTGTCAGCTCCAGAGCTGCAGCTCTCCTCCTGGAGAGCGTGGCCTACACTGAGAGGTGTCTGTGCAAAGCTGGCGGGGGCTGTTGATGCCGCAGGCTCAGGAATGTGGTCTCTCTCTCCCTCTGAAAGTAATTTTAACAAAATCTTTCGAGAAATGGCCTATCTTTCAGTTTGGGAAAACATGTTCTGCATCTAATCAGCAGGCCACCAGAGCTGTTAACTGTAATTGGTGATAATCACAGGAGAATTTTATTCAGTGACAATTCATTTTCTGTAATTATTACTCTGTTCTTACAAAAGTTACCTAAATGCTGTGCTCACAGCTACAACAAGAACATTCCCAATGCCAGCTCTCAAACTGTTTTCACTTCTAGAGATGCATAATATTGAAAGCAGATGTACCAAACGGAACTTTTTTTTTTTTTTTTTTTCCTCAATGTACTGTAAATGTTTTTAAAATGTGACTCTGGTACAATGCATGTCAAACAGTCGAATTCAAGGTAAAAAGTGCTGCCAAAACCAGAAGACAAATGAAGTTTAAAATCAGTTTTGACAGATTAAATGGAGATACTCTGACACCATAAATCAGATGGCCAGTCTCTAGGAAGTTAATAATGAATGTATCTTTCTCTGTAATTATTATCCCAAAGATATACAGAAAAACAAGCCAACATCAAAGGTAAATTTGTACCTCAGTGTCTAAAATACTTCACCCAAGTGGCAGTGAAAGTATGAGCAAGTTCATCACCCAATATTTGCTTGTCTGAAGACAGATGAAAGACTAATATTTGTATGTAAGACACACAACTTCCCAGTGTTCAGAATCATTGTCTAAAGTAAACACTGGAGCTTAGTGCATTTTCAATAGTGTGCGACTCTGCATTCACAAACCAGTGGATAGCTGGATTTTTTTTGCTTAACATTTGTTATGAGGAAATCAGTGTCTGTTTCAAGTCAGGTTTTTTGGGTAAAATTATGTTCCAGAAGAGAAAGGACACGAGGAAATAAAATTTGCTTGTAAAACTTTATTCTACCTTCTGTTCAATCTGGTTGGTTCTACTGGGTTAATTTCTTCACATGTAAAATGATGCATGCAAATAAAATCAAACCAAAACAAAGAAGGCAGAGCAAAATGTTTTCCAAGCTTTGCAACAGAGTGCTTCCAGTGTTTATACAAATAGTAAAGTCTGGCTAAAACAAGCATCTGACAGCTCTATGCTGCTTTCAGACACATGACTCCTATTTGCCATTTATTCCATGGAGGCAGAACTGGGTGCCCAGGCAGAGCCCCAGTGAAATCCCTGGGGCAACACATGAATGCAAAGTTTTGCTTGCACACATGCCATGGTTAGATTAGATCTGGTGTGTTGTACACTTCGTTCCATCCTCACTCAACACGCTCCTACTGAAGCTGGACAAATGTAGACATAAACTGTCCTGGAGGAATCAGTTACTACAGAATATATAATAAACAAAGGTCTAAGAAATTTGCGCACTAAAACAGAACTTTCATCTCCCAGCTTTTTGTGTATTGCAGATCTATTCCACAAGCCGCTGGCAAGCATTCTGCTTGGGCATCAGTGACCTCCCTAAAGAGACCAAGGTCCTGCCAAAATGGATTCCCCAACATTGGGCACTTTTAACATTCAGCTGAAAAGGGTGCTGGGCCATCTTGTCTAGACTGTGCTTTTGCCAAGAAAGGTTGGAATGGATGATCCTTGATGTCCCTTCCAAACTGGTATTCTATGATGATTCGAAATGCAGCACCTGACAGTAAACTTGGCAAGGATTAAATGATGGGTCTCTGCATGTTGCAGGAGAATAGCTGTCACAGCAGCCTCCTAAATTGTCAGATCAGGAGGAAGAAAACTGTATTTGCACATACATCTGTAAATATATAAGGGCCAATACAAACATTAGCTCTTGGGACTACTGCATGGATTCAGGGTGCTCGGTAGAGATTAGTACCATTGAAATAATCTAGACATATGGGGAGACAAAATTCTGTTCCAGTAAGTTTGATACTGATTCATGAAAATGGTTCTGCCATTTCTCTCAAAACATTATTCCAAATTTCAGTTCATCTGTGAAACAAAATCAGGAATAATCATTAAATTTCACCAGACTGTCTTTGAAATCACAGTTTTGAATTAAAACAGGCAACATTTTCTTTCTGCTTCTTAAGATTGCAGCACCCCTCTTAAGTGATTGCATACACTAGGTATTCTTACTTGATTCTTATAAACATGATGACATACTGATTTTATAAAAGCGTAAGTATGCAGCAGTATTGGGTCTGACCGAGATGGAGTTAATTTTCCCCACAGCAGCCCTCCCAGTGCTGTGCTTTGCAGTGAGAGCTGGAAAGGTGCTGATAACGCTCCCGAGTTGTGGCTACTGCTGAGCACTGCACGGCTGAAGGAAAGGCGGCAATGCTACAAGATGGGCAGTTCTCACAGGACTGCAGAGTGACAATCTGCGGTCAGCCTGCTCTGGGCCTGGCCACATACAGCGCAGAAGAGCCTTTCACCAACATCTGGGTCTAAGAAGCAGCCATCCTATGCAAACAGACCTTGTATCCTATACAAAACCATCCACAGCCAATATCAACTCTAACTCTCTTTGCTTTGACCCTGACACAAGACAGCGTGGGTTCTGCTCCCTGCATAGGGCACTCAACATCACCAATGACCTCAAATCAGTATGCACCATCACTGGCTCTGGTAAGTACTGCCAAATTCTCCTAATCCAGAGATATTAGCATTTAAATGGCAGATACTTGAGTTTTAATCCTATCACACACATCTCTTTGTAAGTAAAGTTGCTCGGGAATTCTACAAAATGCCGTGTGGCTTGTGAAAGTCATTACATAAATCATTTGGAAGAAGGGGGAACATACACAACACAGAGACAAGCAGAACTTGCTTTCTTTGTAAAACAGCATTTTCCACAGTTTGCGGTACCACATTCTTCTGTTCTTTGGAACACTGTATTTGACTTCAAACTGGGATTTCAGTCAATGCAAGGTTTTCCCTTGCAAGTTCTTATCTTACGAGACAATTTATATTATTTTATGGATCACTGAACTGCTGTCAACAAAACCAACCCTAAACAATATGCTCTGTAAAATAAAGCGAGAGGTCAAAGCAACCCACTCACTGCAAGATCTTCTACCTTGCTTATACACAGTGCAAGTACCCCAGAGCACAAGAAAGGCCACAGGGCCCCATTTTATTGGTATCAAAATTAATCACTTTGCAACACTGAAACCTCCTCAATACTGTTGGTTGAAGCTATTTTATAGATACCACAGTCAAAGGCAAAACTGGGAACAAGAAGTGTTCCCTCTATAAACACTGTTGCTTAGAAACCCTGTATTTTTAATAACCTAGCACTCTAAATTCAGCATGGCCTGTCAGGATGGGATTTCAGCACAAGACACGAAGATATTTTGAGGCCGGTTGCCTAATTTGCACTGTGCCACATACAGAGCTGTTCTTCATAGCAATAGAGTGACATGATCAATTGGGATAAGGAGGTGGGAAACTGAGTACTTAGTTCATTATTCATATTGCCATAGTGCCTGAAAATTCCAGTCCTAAAGTAAATTTCCTTTTCCTACTGATGTGCAAATACAAAACAAGACAGACACGCCCTGCCCCCAGAGAAATGCACCGAACAGGAGGCTGACAAAGATACAAATAGATAAAGCATTTGAAAAAAAAAACCATATTCTACACACCGGTTAAAAGATAAAATAAATAATAAAACAAAAAATAAGTGCTGTTATTTGGTTTTCCTAAATATGGTATACTTGCTTGAAAAACAACTGACACAGATGTAGCTACTCACTCTGCTAAGTCCGAGAGCTTACAGGATGCTGCTGAAGCACCATCATAACTGTTCTCAGTATCTTAATTGTGTTTCATTTTCTCCATCCTGCTGGACTGCTTTCTTGCCTGTTAAAATTTTGAAGTTTAAAAGTTTTCTCTTATTTAGAGGACCCTAGAAGAGTTGCTTCAGTTCAAGCAGTTAGGGTCATACTAAGGGAAAAGGGATTTTTGTGAAATCAAACATGATTCTCAGACATCTGTATTTTTTCAGAAATATGCAAACATCTGGGGATGAGATTTATATTGGCAATTAATTTTTATAAATGAGGAATACCGGACAAAGTTTCCTCTGAAAGACAAGAACATGAGAGGCAGAATCAAGGACTAAATTCTGAGCTCTCCCAGACCTAATCATCCACGTTTTATTAGAAACTGATTAATGAGCAAAAACTTAAAATACTTAGTGAACCAAATCCTGACCTTGCAGACAAAAATCTTCTTTAAAAATCTATGAACCTTTTACCTAAGAAACAACCAAAGCAGAAAGAAGTATGGGTATTGGGATTTCACTCTTCAGCTTTACCTTGACTGTACCCATTTTAACTGCCACTATTTTCCCTCCAGCAATTCCACCCATCACAGAATTTCAGTTGCATCCCAGCAACATTACTCCATGTCCCGGTAATCTCTCCATGCAGCTCGCCAACAGGTTGTGCTCGTGTAGAAATACACCATTCCTAGCCCTAAAGGATGCACTGTTCTTGCAAGGATAAACTCAGCTTTACCTATAAATGTCCCTTCTCCTAGCCCAAAGGGATGGCAAGTCTTGCTGTCTTGCCAGGAAAACATTACGTCTAAAAGCTGACACTTACTATGACCCTGACCCTCTAAGGTATGTTACATCTTGTTCTCCAGCCATCAAGTTTTAACGTCTATTGTGTAATTCCCTAACAGTGATGCTTTCAGAAGATACCAAAGGCCACAGTTTTATTGCATTGTGACTTACACTGACATCAACGGTGGGGCCTCAGTTTAAACAATACACCTTTACATATAGATTACAGGGTTTAGCAGAGGGGCTCTAACTTCCCGTGAGTGAACAGACTGTCACGGACACTTCTGAGCATTTTCACTGCTGAAATTTTCCTAATGAATCTCCACTAAAACATCAGTATTTATTCAGACAGAACCACGAAAAAAAAAAATGCAAAACAAAGACTGTATCAATTATACAGCAACAACAGTCATAACCAATGCGAGGTTTTTTTGATTCTCTCTCTCTGCTGGTGTAGCACATGAGGTCACTCTACTGATCCTTTAGTAAGGATGCTGAAAGAAATGTCTACAGTTGGTCAAGAAAGCCCTTAAACAGTATCAGGCTATTCTTCTGAGTAAGGTTAATAGATTTACCTCAATCTACTCTTTTCATTGAGATGACTGATTAGTTTAGTGATCAGAGTAAGGTTTGTATGACAATGGCTCTTATTGAAAGCAAGTAGCAACAATGGGCTCATAGATAAATGTAACAATGAAGTTTGGCAAAAGACCAATATTTTTTTTAACGTGTTCAATATTTTTTTGAAAAGATATTTTGTGGGGAGAAAAAATACTGCTCATTCCCCAAATTTTTTTAAATCTTCAAAACCACTCAAAATCCTTTGCCAAAGCCAACGGAGCTAGAATTTCCACAGATGCATCAGTTGCCATACTAACTGCTGCCACACATCTGTTGCCATACTAACTCACGCTTTGAACTTGAAAAGTCTTGCAAGTAACTCAACACTGAACAGTCAGGTTTTGGGGGGAAAAGTCCATGAAAGCCTCAGACACTACAGAAAGCGCTCCTGACACCTAGCAAGCTGCATGTCCACTGCAGTCAGTACCTTCTGGATACGCCAGGATGGCATTAGTGTTACTAGATGCTAGGATAACAATTCTTAACCTAAACACAGCAAACAAAGGCCTTGCTTGTACGAAATAAGTGTGCATGCAGGCACAACAGCTACTAACTGCAATGCAAGAAGACTGCACTCTATATGAAGAAAAACAAGTGCGCACACAAGAAAATCAAAACTCCACTTTATCATCACTTTAATTCATGTCAGATTACAGAAGCAAGAAACAATCTCTGTATTGGTGGATTACACGCAACACAACAGGCAAACCAAGAAGCAACATGGATTTCCCAAACTGTAGATTCAGTAAATGTTTAACTGTCCAGTACAAACTCCAGTTTAACAGATTCCAGCAACATGAAAAGAACCTTACAAATTCCTCTAAGATTTACCAGACCTCCACGCAGAGAACACTAGTATGGCCAGCTAACAGAAATGACTGATAGGACTGACACACTTTCAGACACTGATGGAACTACTCTTCTGTATATTCCTTACCTTTGACTATTGTTTCAAAAATGATTCTTTCCTGTCTGAATCTTTCAGGCCTCCCTATCAAGCTCAACACTTCCATCACAGCTGATGTCTTTTATTGTTCTTTTCTTAGGACATCTTAATTAAGATAAGGGCACTTTTAGTTTTTTCTCCAACGGTGTATGACTTACCTTCAAAGACCATGTTGCCTATGCCTACCTGAAGGCCTGCAGGGAAGGATGGTCCTTGGAATAGACCAATGATTGAAATGTTGGAGATGATAATTCACCATTGGATGGCGCTCAGGCAAGTCACTGAATTCAGCCTGCGCTTTACGCCTTTCTGGTAAAATGGGAGTATCTCACAGGGACACTAGTAAAATAAATATATCAAAGGCTGAGAGACACTCAAGTTCTACAGGACCAACAATCACCCTATATAGAGAAGTTACTGTCAAAGCATTGCTGCCTGGCCACCCCCATTTCAATGCTTTATGTATTTGTTGACAAGACCTAATATAAAGCCTCCACAATAAGTACACAAGGGATTGCATGATCTTTGTAAGGAAGAAGTCTGGATAATTCAAACAGGTTCCAGAACTGCAGATAGATGGATACATACATACTCACTCACTGGAGTTAAGCCTGATCTCTGAACTTCCCAAAGCCTCTGCTGTCACTGCCAGACAGGAGAAACCTTCATGGTGATTTTTAAAGCAGAGGGAAGGATGTTCAGACGCATCTCAGGGAATCATTGATGCAAGTATCCCCCAAAGACATGCCTCCTACCACAAACAAACAGATGCAAAGGCAAAAGAAAAGGAAGAAAGTAAGCTCTTTACAGTAGATTTCTTTTACAATGTCTTCACTTTTGGCACATTAGTTTAAACTGCACTGCCCTGTGTGCTGCAAGGACCATTCCCCAAGAGATTACCAGTCAGTGAAAGGACAGGTAGTCAGAGCCTTGCCTGAGCACATTTCAGTGAGGTTTTCTGGGGCAAATAAATTGGACTTATTGCTCAGAGGATAGAAAGATTGAGAAATGCTTTCTGGGAATTAGTGTTTTGATGGGGGTAAAATAATAGCTCAAGCCAAGCAGCAGTCAGAAATGGGTCACAATGCAGTTAGCTCCAAGGCTCAATCAAATCTGAGATCTGGGCCCTATGTGAAAGTCAGCTTAAAAAAATCATTTAAAACTTTCTTTTTTTTTTTTTCCAGTGTCAGATTTCAGTTATTTCCCATTCACCTTAAGTTGCAGCCTAATCACATCTTCATGGTTGCATCCAGAAAGAAAAACAATAGGAAGGGACAAAAGGAAGGGAAAGAAGAGGAGCCCTGGAGTCCCTTTCACCACTTTCTCCCTCCCTTTCTCCAGCTTGCTTCCTGTTGGGTCATCCCAGTCCTCCCATCCCATCCCTCACACTCTTATTTGCAAGGCCTTCAGGCCTGTCATCACCAGGGAGGCAAACCAACACATCCCCCCCCTCCTGCCTTGGGAATATGGTATGCTGTAGTTTCCACGCCCATCAAAACGACAGCTGCTAGCAGACCCTCAGAGGAAGGAGGAATGGCTGCAGGACATGTTCTGCTTCATGACTGTTCAGAGACTAAGAATATACACATCACAAACCTCCCCTCAGTTATTTACTATTCTAGACACTAGCTAAGAAGAAAGCCAAGCATCTCAGCCTCACTCAAACACAGTCTTTGACCAGGACTGAGTATATAGATCTCCCAAACTGCTGACATGAGGGTAGGTGTGAAAAGAGTTTTCTCCAGACATCTCCACTGGATTGATTTGGTAGTGGTCATGGAACAAAAAGAGCTGAGAGAAAATACTTGCTTTGACAGGAGAACACCACTGTTCCCATCTCAGTTCCTTTCCTTCTATTTCATCCAGTTTAGAGGACTTGTGTGATTCTGGCATCAACACTGAGGTTCAGTTCCTACATTCTGCTGGACAAGCACCATAAGGAATTTAGCCAAACAAGTCAATAAAGTCCAAACCCAAGGGAGACTTGGAAATTCTTCTCCTTTTTTTTGAGCACTGAGGGAAGGAAAAGGAGGATGACTTTTCTGAGTGGAATGCTGTGGTTCAGGAGAGAGTGGAAATTAAATTTCCAAATTTTTATTCTACTAGAAATCCTCTAAGGAAGAATATTTCTTGAATAGAGCAACAAGAGCATTTCTGAACTTCCAGGAAAACTAACAGGGTAGTATCAACATATTCTGTAGTCAGAAACAGATGAGGAAGATTAAATTGTTTTTGAATTCGTTGTGAACTGGGGGAAAATGCTGTATTTAAAGTAAAGTGAAACTGAGAAACTCGGAGATCTAGAATTCTGCCACACAGATACATATCTGCAGTGGCAAGCACCGGCACTTTTCTTAAGTGTAACCTAATTTAGGTAGCTTTCCCTCAGGAAAAGAGAGCTAAAGTACCTTCCATTGACAAGGAGGTGCTGCAGGGTAGGAGTGTGCATATGGTTACTCACAACTGAACACCTGACATGAAGTGATTTGTTACTCTCCAGTAATTTATCCTGATGTCAAAGCCCTGAGGCCCAGTGTCCCCATGAACACCTCTGCTCCTACCCATGGGCTCTTTAAAAGAGCTGAAACATCAACACAATCGTAATCTGTCTCCTGATAGGCTCAGAGACATTTATGGACCTCAGCAACAATGACTGTAAATGTGGAAGGGATATTCTTGTAAAGTTTAGGGAAAATCTTGGGAAGGAAATACCGTCTGTCCTGCCACCCTCACACCAGGCTGTGTGAATGACTGCATGACCTGCCCAGGATGGTTCTGTTGGTCCTGCCAGCTGGTCAGAATACCGAGCCCCATGATTGTTGCTGTTGCTGCTGCCTAACTTGTCCTCCATTTACAGACACGCATGCACAGCACAGTAAAATTCTACAGCAAGGAGATCACGAGGCAGGTTCTCAGCCTCAAAACTCCATTTACATCAGTTGGGCTCTTCAGTGAATGAACTACAGCGATTTACCCAAACGAGGGCCTAACAGTGGATGTTTAGGCAAACACTGGTAGCAGAAGGGGGCAGGATTTGATGTTATATGTTTGATAGGGACTAAAGAGTGCTTTCAACCTAAAAGCACACACCATTTTAGCTAAGCTGAACAGTCCATCCATGGGCTAAATGGATACACCAAGTCTTTCTGCTTTTCAGAAAATTGCTTCAGTATTTTTTCAGCATCCAACATGGGGCAGGGAAGAAGACTGTGTGAAACACTTTTCCCAATATACCTTGCTCTACAGAAGCAGTAAGAGACTAATGGGAGATTCCCTTCTGCTTCTTGAAATAACTAGATAATCTGAAGAGATGTGATGTTCAGCAAAGATGCAGCTCTTCAAATATTTGACTCATTTGTTTAATAATTGTCAGATTAAAAAAAATCATGTAACTGCTTCACACAACAGAAAAAAAGGAAATAAACCAGTTCTGCTGACTTGCTCTGCCTCTGTAAACGTTACGATGTCTGGGCTTTCAGACAAAGCCTGGACAATGAATGGTGGCTGTTCTGGCCTATCTGGCTTTTGGTGAGCCATGAAATGCTCCTTAACCATGGAAACCTGAAACTACAAATGAGGAAAAAAATCTTCTCATATGGAAAGTTTCTTCCTAGCTCCTTTGCTTAAAGCTTATATGCAGAACCATGATGTTTCATACCCATCCCACAATTCAGCTGGGGACTCGGGTACATTTCCAATACAATGACACATCCATATGGTTAGAATAAACGCTGTGTGATCCCTGATTCCTGCAGACTTTGTCTTGGCCACGAAATGCGTGATGGTCTTCCTTCTCCCACAGGACACTGAACTTGCTATCAGATGCCCTAATAGCCCACAGAGGAGAGGAAGGAAAGGAGGAAGGATCCATTCATACTTGTTTAAAAAGCCCTGGGAAAAACAGATTTGAAATTTGGAAATAAAAAATGGGGGGAGGAGGGGGACAAAACTGGTTTTGGAATTCCTAATTCCTTTCACACAAAGGGACTCCAATTCCTTCTGCAGAAACACTCCATTTCAGGACCAATAAGTAATTCAACTTACACTACCTAGCTGCTTGTCACATAGTCTCAAGTGACTCCCAACTGCTCAAGTTCTGAGATTACACCAGAGTCTTCATTAGATACAGACTGAGCTGAAGGGTCAACAGTATCAACAGGCCAAAAATAAAGCCCCAAATCAAATAAATCAACCATTTTTAAAGGCAAGGACAGGTTTGCTTACCCAAGTTCAGACAGAAATATAAGCTCTTCACATTCCAGGACAGCCTCTCAGTATTTTCCATTTTCATTTACATACCTTATAAAAATAGCCAACATTTCATGATATATATTCATAGAAGTTAGCCCCTGAGGACAGATGCAATTTTTGTTTACACAGAAAACCTGTCATAGGCATTAGGGGATATATGAGTATTACTGTTAGCTGTTTGAATTGTGTCCAAAAAAAAATTAACTTTGTAATTAAAAAAACAAATCCTGCCTGGGGCTAGGCAAGGAAACCAAACAGTGGAGTAGATGGCCTGTACTGGGGAAAGGAGCATACTGTTTAGTGTGGTATCTGGCAGAGCCATGATAGCACAAAGTGGAGCTGCCTACAGAAAATGGCAATGTAAAAAAACCAAACTGAACCAAAAAAACCCCCCACCCAACAACAAGCAAACCAAAGCTTAAAAAAACAAACCAAGGAAAGCAGTAAAACTCACAAAGAACAAAAAGTAAGCTTGAACTCAGCATAGTTTAAGTGCACTCTTCACACATTCAACCTTCACTGCAAAAGTCCCACAAACTCACTCTAGAGCCCAACTCTTGTCTTCACATTTCCCCAGACAGTTGCAGCACCAGTATAACAGGATGGTGCTTTACATCCTGCACAGTACCAACAACACACAGCACTTGCTAACGACAACGTGAACGTTAGTAACAATTTCTGGCAGATGGTGTCCGTTAAGAAACAAGAAGCACTGCAGCTCCATTGGAGCAGGTGCTGTACAACAAACTGCGCAATCTAAGAGACACAAAACAAACAACAGAATGGAAATACAACACAAGTAAATGTCCTGTCCTGAACTCCTGGGATCTTTTAAATATAAATAAAAACAAGTTTAAGGAGTTCTTTATACCGGAAAAATGTTCTAAATGCATGGCAGCTTCTGGATCAACCCAAAACTTGTGATGCAAAAAAACGCAATAGATTTTCCCTTCCAAGTATGTAATCTATTTAGTATCTAAAGAACAGTCTTGATATGTCACTCACCATATTCTTGACTTCATTACAGGTCAATAAATATGTCTCCTTGCAAGACAGAACTGCACCAACCAAAATACTTTCTTAAGTAAAATGCAACAGTACAAGCTCTTGAAATATGAAAAGCTGTTGCAGCAGTATCAGCTAATGTACAGAAATGTTAGCTTTCTGCACTGCTTTATATGGAACTCCTTGACAGACCCTCTGTAATTCAAAAAGCAGAATAAAATAATTTATGTTCCTTGTGTATCTATTGGCAATAATACTTACACAATTTTAATGAATTTGCTGGTAAATCAATAGCTCTGTTTCTGTTCTGCATTACAAGTATTACTGCATGTCAAATAAATCATTGTAATGAAGTTTGATGAGCAAAGGGTTTGATGGTGGTGTTCCATAATTATAAACATCAGCAGCAAGTCTTTTTCAAATCATGAAAGGAAAAGTGCTTTGATGATGGCAAGTAAACTCCCTGATTAAAATTACTTTAGACATTTCAGGCAATGGAAGTCTTCAAATCTGGTCCTGACCTTTGCTCTTCAAAATACATCTCTTCATTAGTAAATTGCATTACGTTTAATCATCAAATAATAAAAAGACACTGAACATCACAAAAAGCCACAGTGCATAGTTGATTTATTTATGCAAATTTTAGAGATGCAGTTGCTCAGACCATTTTGAAGGTATCCAACTTCTAAGAAAAGAAACGGCCATATCAACCTGATGGAAGTACTTGTTCCCTTCATATGGAAAGAATCAAAGGACTGAAGAAATAAAGTATCAGCTAGAACAGACATCACATTATCGAGACTATAAAACATGATTTATTTTCAAGTTTCTCCTTCACAGAAGCATTATAAATTTAAAACTTTAGCTAACATTGGATCAGGTGCAAGACTCAGCAGAAATAAAGATCAGATTCACCGCTTACACAGTATTTCATCAGATTTCTCCATCCGCATATCAAACCAACTCCTGAATATCTTACACGCATGAAGGAACCAACTGACCCAACTAAACAGCTCTTGTTGTGAACTGTAAATAATTTAGGTGTTCCCATCAAAGAACAATAGCAAGTAAACCTGGACAGTAACAGTAACATCAGAACAGATGTGCAAATCAACTGCTTGTAAATAAACCTGGTTTAGATCATTATCCAACAGTGAAAAAACAAAACAAAACAAAACAAAAAACCAACAAAAACCCACGGGCTTTTACAGGACAAATAATTTTTTTGGGTTTTTTCTTTTTTTTTTTGTCACTTCATAACATCCTGAAGTACTGCTATGTATTCTCAGTTATTATGTTTATTGTTCTTGGTTACAACAATAAACTCCAACTACACACCAAAGAGATTTTCCTAAACTCACAATAACACAAAACATTTCCACTGCTCCTCCCTCCTTATATGTGTCCGTGCCTCTAACCTTGCAGGCTGTAACTCTGAGGACACTTTGGAAAGGGCCTAGTGAAAGAGCTGTTATTTCCAACCTTCCTCCAAGACTGATCACGAGATTTCAAGGATCTGAGAAACTCCACGTGGTGGGAAAGTAGTTGTCCTCTGCTGCATTAGCTCCAGAAGCACCTATGCAGTGTTAAAGAATTAGGAGCAACCCAAGCCTAATCCAGAGACCTGCATTCAGGAATACCTTCTCCTTCACCCTTCTGATCCAGAAAGGGAATACGGGAACTCAGTGCTCCTCTGGATTTGTACCTTTCTCACAGGTCCCGCTGGGATTTGGGCAAGGACAAGAGCAAAATGTCTTCTGAAAGCAGCATTATATGCACAGTGACGAGAAAGTACCACTACATAGAGTAGAACTGTACATAGAGTAGAACTGCTTTGGTTGAAAGACACCTTCAAGGTCATCAAATCCAACTCTTAACCCAGCACTGCCAAGTCACCACTAAATCATGGCCCTCAGCACCACTTCTTTATGTTTCTTAAATCCCTCCAGGGATGGCGACTCCACCATTTCCCTGGGCAGTGTGTTCCAGGGCTTTACAACCCTTCTGGTGGAGAATTTTTCCTAATATCCAACATAAACCTCCCCTGGTGCAACTCAAGGCCATTTCCCCTTGTCCTGTCTCTTGTTCCCTGAGAGAAAAGATTGACCCCCACCTCACTACAACCTCCTTTCAGAGTGTTGTAGGGAGTGAGAAGGTCTCCTCTCAGCCTTCTTTCCTACAGGCTAAACAACCCCAGTACATGAAGCAAAGCTTGAAAGAGAATGCAGCACCTCTGCTGAACAGTGAGAAAGGGCTCCAGGTAGCTTTTTTACTAGCTGTAAGCAGTGCAGGGTAACAGTATCTATCCTCTGTCATACCCACACATGCCTCTGAGCTTCTGCTGCATTTCAAAGATGCAAAAAAGCATTAAATGGTTTTTTTTCTGGGAGTTGCTCCACAAACTATATGTCTGGAAGGTTTCTTTCCAGAATAACTGTAAGACCTTTTCTAGCATAGAAGTCAGAGACACTCTCCTCACAGATGAAGTGTCAGTGACAGCCTCACTTCAGAGGGCAGGACATACACCAAACTTGCAGCAGCTCTACCAGGACAATAAAGGATGTGATGATATACGATGGGCTTGTGGCACAAATTCCGTATCACTGACTGCAGATAAACAAATAGAAAACAGCACCCAGAAATGGGACCAGATAGGTGGTGAAAGGCAAATATTCAGGCATCAGTCGAGATGCTGATCCCTGAACACTCATCCCTGGGATGCTCAACTAAATGAGGGAGAGGTTTTGCTGGAGACAAGACTGGCCCTGTGACTGGATGTAAAGGCACAGAAAGCAGCTCATTCCAAATAGCAGGGGTGGCAGATTGGAAGGGATAAACAGAAAGGAGTCTGGTGCTTTGGCTGCCAGAAAACATTAGAAAGGTATTTTTAAATACCTTTAACTTAAACATGGCTCTTTTTTTCCTCCAATCAGTAATACCAGTATAATAAGAGACAAACTAAACCAGCTGCCTATACTGCCACATCCAAGACATTCTGCAGTGATCACATCAGAGTCAGTGGGACAAATCCAGAGAGAAGTAGAAGCAAGGCTGCAGGAAATCTATGGTGGTATGACTTATGTCACCTCCAGGAGGGGGCTATACATCATCTCCACTCAGACTCCCTCCAGCCTGATGCACGCTTATCTGTAGCTAACTCATACATCCTCATACTCCACCTCTAAATTTGTATCTCTGCAACATGGGGTTGGAAAGGACCCTAAAGATCATCTAGTTCCAATCCCCCTGACATATGCAGGGACACCCTCCACTAGATCAGGTGCTCAAAGCATGCAAAGGATGTTCTGGGGAACCCAAACTCCGGGATCTGAAAAGGAAGGGGAATGTTAAGCACATAATGAATCCTAGAGCACATGGAGAGGGTAACTCCAGGAGCAACTAACCAGAATGTAAAAAGAAGTGTAACTCAAAGAAGGGAAGGGACTACTTCAACTTACAGCATATTATGACTGTTGTGTACATAAATTATAGCAACCATTACAGTAACCATAATAAATTACAGTAAACCATCCTAAAAGCAGCTATGTAAGAGGGAGGTACTTGTGATGTGCTGCCTCGGGGGTTAGTCCTGGCTTCTGATAAGTAACAGTGAAATCTTATAGTTTTCCTGAGGTGGCTCCAAGGGACATTTCAGTACCCAACCCAGTGGTACCCAGCTGCTGCCCAGTGCAGTTTCCCAGGGAGTAAGCAGGTGGCCAGTCTCCATGTGTACCAAACCCAAACCTTTCCATTCACCTTCATGAAGTTGTGCAACTCTAACTGAAGCTCATTACAACCTCTTACACTCTACTTTCAACATTCAGAATCATTTTAAGTAGCACCCAGAAGTTAGTCAAGTGAGTTAACATTTTCCTTTGAACGCACAAGCCTTTAGAAAGGTTGGTAAATTTTTACACAGTATAGAAGTGTGGTGTGCTTGCTACTTAACAATCCAGTTCTGTGCTGGATCTGTCACCACTACAGTAAAAAGTTTAAGTGTATAGTGTGCTTATAATAAATACTTTGCACAAAATTATTCATTCTACAGATGG
>JANHGN010018888.1:62191-75325 GCA_024605025.1 Megaceryle maxima | reverse complement strand
CCACTACAGTAAAAAGTTTAAGTGTATAGTGTGCTTATAATAAATACTTTGCACAAAATTATTCATTCTACAGATGGGCAAAAGGGACTTTAATGCTCACTTTGTTTGCAGAATGCTATATAAACCCTGCTAGTTACAAGGCAAGAATATGGAAGTTGTTTTGTTCTATTAAATAAAGGGAACAAGGTTCTCATTTTAAAATTAATTCAATGAAAACTATTAAGTAGCTGGCTGTGAATGCTTTGGGAATTTATACATCTACACACACATAGACATTTTTACCTGATACTTATTTTCCTCCCACCTTACCTATTAAACAAACACACTGTTAACCACGTTGTTTCCAAGAAGCTCTGCACGGGGAGAGCTTGTGAGTCGAGACAGGATGGTAACATTCACTACCCACCTACTGCAGCCCGACACTGCATCTTCAGCAGGCACAAAGGGAGTATAAGCCTGCGAGTTTTCTCCCAACAGATGCAATTTGATCTCTCCCACAGTCATGCTGGGTTAATACTAACAGTCACAGCCCTCTCTTGGCAATATCAGCATCACTTGGGGAATTAGCCTAGAGCAGACTTTTGGCCAAAGCAGGGGATCAGAGAGCTTGTCTATGCTGGGTGTTTGCCTTGACTTCAGCTTCCCTTTGCTGCTTTCAGGGCAACTGAGCTTTTGTCCTGAGCTGAGAAAGATGTTAACAGCTCCCATGCTTCTGCAGCCTGTTGCAAGTTTACAATACAAATCTAACAAAGCATTTTAAACACTTTTTCTGGGAGGTTCTCAGCTTTCCAAGTGCAAAGGTGTTGGCCATGAAGTTGTAATTTCCTTCTGTGAATACAGACTTCCTATTTTTATCCTCAACTGTTTCTTTAGTTTTCCTACTTAACACCAAGCAGGATGAGCGATAACATTATTCCTGAACATCCCCATAGTGACTGTGGGAGGCCACAAATGATGGGTTGTGTATTCAGCTCACAAGGATGTTGAGGCCTTGAGGAGACAAGAGCTTCAGTTTAAATAGAACCAATTGTTTATCAAGAACCACAGAACAAAGCAATAGCAAAACCCCAAAAATTAGAATAAATTAATGCACATAATTAGGAAATGTTTTTAAACACTTTCATAGAACATGTATGTGTCTATGCCTCTTTGAGCTTCCAACAAGATATTTTTAATCTGTCACAGCACAAGTCACACATCATAAAAGGCAATAATAACATGGCCAAAGTCGGACATCCCCGCACCACTCACAGATACCCTACTGTGGAGCTTTTCACTCCCCTGAATGGTGCTTCCCATGTCTCCTCTATCTCTCAGGGCTGCATACAAACTTCAGAGACAAATTCTGGCTTAAATTACAATGGTTGCATCAGAATGAAATGTGCCTGTCTTTGAAAACTGTAAGGATAATATATCAAATCTTTTAGCTGGCATGTTTTTTTCTACAGCTTCACTGCTGATTTACACTATCTAATGATCTGTTTATTCCCTGAATTGTGTATAGTCCACAATGGCTTAAATTACTCATCTGCTTGCACTTAAGTATTTGGCCTCTATAAAAGACTCATAGGTGAGTGCAATGCAAACATCATTTCCAATAACCAGTGCCACCCAGGTCAAAATTTCAGCTGGGTAAATGAAGTTCAAGCACACAGATTTGTTTGTGCCACCTTTAACAGAACCCTTTGCTGAGGATCCGTGAAAATCTCTAACAGGAATGTTAGTTTTTACTCTTGCCTTTATCTACAGAAGGTTTTAGGATAGCAATCTCCAATGACTTATTTTGAAGTTCACTCCACTAAGCCACATGAATATCTTTAATGACAAAGCAGCAACCTCTTTACACAGCTACATTAAAAGAAGCAGGGTATACATCAGATGTCCTGAACAAATGCTACATTTAGGTAACAGCATAAAACTGTATTTTGCTCATCAGATCTCCATCAGGTAGCTCATAAGAATTTCATGGGGACATCAACATCTGCGACTGTAAGGTTTACAGAAGGAGATTAAGACAAGGCCCCTAGTTATTTCACTCTGTGTTGCTGGGGCACCTTGCCTCTGACATCAGAAACTTCTGCTTGGAGAGTCCCCAAAAGTCATACGCACACTCAGACAATACCTCAGCAGAAACTTTCTATATTCTTTCTGAGAAGCTCGGGAGCTAAATGAAATTCAATCAGCAGATCCAGGGAAGCTTCCTAGCAAAAAAGTATATACTTACCACAGTCACAACAAAACCCAAGCATCTGGAAGCCAGACTAGATCATTAAGACCATTAGGAATCTTTCACTATCCATAGGGTAAGCATGCTGTTCTTATCAAAGCTAAAATCATACAAAATCGTAATGTGATGAGCTTTTTTTTTTTTTTTCTGGAATAACCACATGTATTGTGGGTCGGAGTTAAAATCATGCAGAACAACCTAGAATCTCACCATAGCATACTTCTTACTGTGGCAAGGCTGACAGATGCCCTTCAGCACACAAGATATTTCAGTAGTTTAACTTCATGAAACAAAATGGCAGGGAGAAGTGAATAAAGGAGAAAGAACAAGAGAACTATTGTTAAGATCATTTAGCTATTCAGAGAAAGAAAAAGAAAATGCAAGCATGTTTTCTTAGGACATAACAATAACAATTGTCTTTGTCAGCTAAATCCCTATTGGCTTTATTGGTCTCCAGTAGAGACTTAGATGAAGAGCATCGTGCAGATGAACTCTGTGAGGGCCTGGCATACGTTTGGGAAATCCAGCAGAAGGAAGTAAGGTAGTTGTTTGAGACCCAGGAAAATAATCTAATGTGGGAAGGCACGATAGAGGGAACAAGGGATAACAGGATTAGTGATAAAGACAAATGATTGGGGACAAAGCAAATTATCAACTTACCTGAAGACAAAGCAAGAAGTATTATATCCAAAGTAGAGGAACACTGGAAGCAAACAGTAAGATTAATTCAGGACATGATGTGATTTAATCACTGGGATGAAATGCTGAACACTTATCCCATCCATCATTTATCTACCCCCCATTTTCTGAGAACCCCTGGTTCTTAGAAAAGAACCCAGTTTTGCCTGAGAGTAATCAAAGACAAAATCTGGACAGAGTGGACCACGTAAGTGAATAAGAGACAGGCTTGTCAGATGTGAAAACACTTTAATAGTAGAAGCTGAAATGAGAAAATGAAGATAGGTATTATCACATCTATCCTGCACTAGAATTGTGGAAGTCTGACACAAGAAAATAAAAAGTATTGCTTTAGTGTGTATGCTTTGGAAATATTAAGGGACAAAAACCATGGAAATCTTCAATGCTGCTTTTAGAGCTGCTTTTCAGGGAGGAGCTGCCCTTTAAGTTTGAGTGACTAATGGCAACAAATGTAATCTGTTTTTTATTTGCAGTGCCAGGCTCATTTGGCTTGTGTAAAATGCAACCCTTTGTTTGGTAAACAAGCAAATTAAATGGGTGATCCAGAGAATCTTGGAAACTTTACTTAAATAAAGGAGCCTCTCTCTCAGAGTCATGGTTAAAACCGGTTGGAAGGTGTATTCCAGATGTTTATCAAGGGCTTTGCTGTCAAGATCAAATAGGTAATCTTTGCCCATATGGTCATGCCATATTAAAAACAGAAAAAGTGAATAAACATCTATTTATTCATAAAGCAACGGTGGCCTTAGCTTCTTGGTCAAGCCAGAACAGTGCTGCACAGTGTATTATAAATGAGTTAAAATACAGTTACGTCATTGGAAATAGCCTCCAAAAAGACAAATATCTATACCAGTTTTATGATAGGAAATACCAGAGTTATGATAGGAAGACTAATATAAAAAATAAGGAAAGAGGGCAAGAGGAAAGAAAAATATGCACAGCAAGAAGCAGATAACCCCTCCAAAATCTCAGTAAGATTTTTAAATGTTAGGAAAGATGAGTTTAGACAAATGCTGAACCTTGGAGGAATATTCCTTGAGAAGTTCCTCCCAGGCAACAAATAGGTCCGTGCCAGCCAGGGCTACGCACTGGCATCCACAAGGCAAAACCACACAACATCAAGCTGCTTCAGCTGAATTTTGCCCGTTTACTCACACTGCCAGCCTGCCCGTTGCAGAAGTGCACCTATTCCCCGGGATTTGTTTGAAGCAGGAAGCTTCCCATGTAACCGGGGAGTACACCATTCCTTGTTGAGAAAGCTGTCTGTCCTAAAAGCATGCGGGCGTAAATGCAAGCACGGCTGCTCACGCAAGGAAGTGCAAATTGCTTTGTGTGCAGCAGATCTCAGCATCCCTGGGCAGAGCAGAGGCTGCAGTAACAAAGCCTGATAGTTTTAAGCGTGTCCGCAGCTATTGCAAGGAGCCTCCTCACAGGCACTGACTATTTCCAGACCATGGAAAATGCAATACTGAAAACACCACATTGATTCTCATGCTGCAGTTGTTCTAAAAGATAAATTAGGCAAAAATGTCACCCTCTAACTCGCTGGGCAGAGTTGTTGTTTAACATCTTAGACTGGAGTGCTTTCAGGTACTGACAGAATTTGGAAAATGTTTGCTACAGAAACCAAAAGCTAAATGATACTGAGACTCTCTAAGGACACCCCTGGCCAAAACGCTTGGTTTTCTCCTTTCTGCAGAACTAGGGGAGCTGAAGCAGGACTCCCTCTGCTGCATTACCAGTAGACCACTGTGTTGAACTCCAGGCAGTTGCACATACTTAAATGCACAAATGCGTGTTTAAAGGAAGTGGGGAAGATCTAATCTTGGCCCAGTGACATACAAGATGAAATAACCCACTCTTAAAGAGCAAGGTTAGTTTGAGAAACCAGCACTCGGAAAACACATCTTTCTATCCACAAACAGGATAAAATGTTAAGCAACCAGAGACATGATAAATCTGGAAGCGCTTGCCATTATTTTCACAGGCCTACTTTTCACAGCAAGACTGGAACTGACCCTGATTTATGCCCCAACAACCCAAACTCTGACAAACTGAAATATGCAAAATGAGATAAATTAAAGCAGACTCCTCCTGAGTTGGGACACCTCTTCCATCTCCAGCAAGAAACACAGTGGAGTACACATGTAAATTTTATCTATTTTTTTTCCTCATTGTGAGGTTAAGCTCAAGACAGCAATAAACTCTAATATGAATTGTTTTCATTTTGTTGGTTTAAATTTGATCCTCGACTTTTTTTTTTTTTTTTTATTTGATTATACACACTCATCCCAGAAAGGAATGCAGATGGGTCTCTCCAGCTTTCTAATTAGGATGATGAGATTACCTGGAATTTCAGAACACCACAGCAATGCCTTAAAGTGAGGACAGAGTAGCGTCTTTGTCCCAACATCACTTGGAGGTACGTGTGATTTCTAAGAATCTACATATGCTAATGCTTGCTGTTTGGATATTAACTGGCAATGTAAAATCAGCAGCCAAAACACAAATTAGAGCTTGTGGTAAATCGACTCCTGATCTGTTTGGGACTGTGCAATGACGTCCCCCAGGAATTCACTGTCATATTTTGGTTGCTCAGCCTGTTGCCTGTGTACGTGGTCACAAGCAGACAGTAAGACCAACACCCTACTAATGAGCAAAATATGAAATACCATGATAGCTCAAGATAAACTCTGCCGCACACTTATGCACTCATCATTCTTTTTCCTTCCCAGACAAATCATCAGCTGTTAGGGGAAGGGGGGAATTTATACCTTTTTCATCTCCTGGATCTTCCCTAACCCAGCACATTGCCAACACCATGTTAACAGTTTTTGAATATGCCCCCGAAGAACAAAGATACTCCTTTTGCCAGATCCCAGTATTTACAAGCAAGCCCAAATCTGTGAGAAAATTCAATTGAACGCAGATGGCAGGAAATTCCTCTAAAATGACAGTGGCCAAATTCAAACCACAAGACATGAAAATAACCCAACATACTAGACATGAAGAACATATCTTATAGATTTTTCCTCATACAATTCACAATCTGTGATTGATTACTGGGAAGACAGACTGCAGATTTATTGGACTTCTGTAGAACAAGTATTCCATTTGCAACAATTAAATCTTATGTGGTTGAAAAATAGGTTGGAGGAACCAGTGGATGGCTCTGACACTGAGGAATGCATTTCTAGGTTGTCCGTAAGACTGTAGCTCATTTAATTTTGCACTAGATCCCACTGTGCACTGATTTGTTTAGTGTAATTAAGAGGGCTGACTCAGAAGTTTTGTCATTGTATCATAAAACTAGACCTGAGCAATATTATTGGTACTGCTATAATTTATTTTCATTTTTTCAACAACAGAAGATGTCAGTCTTTTTGTGATTTAACAGCTAATAATTTTTATATGCCCTTAAAAAAGAAAAAAAGGTGCATACATGGCAACATGCAGATGGAGCCTGGATAAACCACAATAATGGTTCAAACTCGGAGGAGGAGAAAGCTGAAGCAGTCTCCATGCTGAAGGGACTAACTACATGTTGGTGGCTAGAATAAGCTAAGTCCTGAATCGCTGCAATATGAGGAACTTATACCTCGCTGTGTTTGCTGTAAAACTCAAGTAGCAGCCCAAGGACATAAAGGCACAGTCTGATATCAGACAAATCCCAACAACCTGCATCACAGGAAATTAAATAGCCATTCTCCTTTCCTTTCGCTCTGCCTCAAACCCAGGTGACCGGGGAATTCACACAGCGTGGCATTTCTGCAAACAATTCTGGGTTTGGTTTGTTCTAGCAAATTTTCAGGATTAACATGCTTTGTGTCAATACTCATGGGAACTACTTGCCCTCCAGTTATGGGTATTCCAGTTAGCCAATCAAAAGCAACTTAAAACACGAGAAAATATGGTAAGACCTTGCTGAAGAGAGGATGGGCAGAGTAGATCCTGTATACTAACATAAGACTCCAATAGATGTTTCTGAACTTCTGGATAAATTCTAGTACCACGTAGTTCAGACACTCACAAAGAGCTAAACTGACCAGTGCAATCACCTGAAATGATCCATCCAACCCCACTGGGCTTCCCTGAGCCCATGGAGACCAAAACAAATTTCATGGTATACTCTAAACTGACAGCTTCTCTCTCTTCCTTCTCTATTCTCATGCCTAATCTCTCTTCCTTTCCATCAGTCCGCTGGCCCCTCTCAGTTCATAGTATGGAGGCAGATAAACTCCAAGTTTGGTCAGAATGTGGAGGCTTCTTGGGGAACAGGAGTGTAATGACAAACAAGCAGTAGATGATCCCTCTGTCACGGAGCTGTAGCAAGCTATCTGGGCATGACATGAAATCCCCTCTCCACAGAGCAATCCTGAGTCTCAGCAACACCATGCCTGGGACCTCACAGGCACCAGCACAGGCCTGCATCTCCTCTTCCCAGGCAGCAGTGGCCTAGAAGGCTCAGGTGTGTTGTCCCCATTAGGTACCAGTCCCCTCACTGACCCTAGTACAGCTTTTTTCTCTCCACCTAGGGGAATAAAGCTCCTTCCCCTCAATTCCTAATACATCCCTCCTGCTAAGACAAGATAGGACAGCAGAGACTTCATGCTGGCCTTCGTGGCACGCTATGTCTGCTTTCTGGCTGCAGCGTGCGTTGTGCACACAGCAACAGACAGAAACTTGGCAGTCCCTTCACTCGCTGCACGGACCCGGCTAAGCCCTCCCCGGCCTCTTCCACTGCATATCCATTAGTTTTCATGGGAATTCTGCATGCGCATCAAACAGAAAACAGAGATCCTGGATGAAGCCTTTAAAGAATACTTGCCTAACAGCACGCAAAACAAACAAACACAACCTATTTTCAAATTAAATACCATTGCTTCTCCAGTCACTGGGAAACAGGTAGCAAAAGCAGCAGTTTGGGCCCTGAACAGGAACTGGCAGACTCTCCCCCAGGCATAAAGAGATACACAGCGTGAATAATCTATTGTACAACAACCTAGTGCAATGCTTAAACAAGAGATGCCCAAATATGTTGTTAGGCACCATCATCTATGCTGGTTTTATGAACTGCTGTGTTGGGGCTAGGAATATCTCCTCTTTTTTTTGTCTCCAGGTACTTTTTAATATAAAATAGCTGTGAGAGCCTGGAAAAAATTCTGCCTTGCAGCCAGGCTTCCCCTCTCCCCCTGTCTTTACCTCCCCCCCCCCCCCGCCTTTTCCCTGTACCTCCTTTTTCTAACTAATTCTTCAAACTCTAAAGTCCAAGGAGATCTCCATGGAAAGAACAGTGAAGACACAAAAGCAATTACAACTGAATCATGCAAATACAAACAAGCCTTATTCTGATCTTTCCGTTCATTTATATGGGTAAGAATACATCAAATTTATTGCAGTTGCTACCAAATGACACTGGAAAATGCAGTATCTGTATTTTAATTTCTGTGTTAGCTCTGGGAAAGGTAATCAAGTAACTATATTCCAGTGCTTTAAAACTGCACTAGAGAAGAATGTGTTAGTTAATTCCTTGCACTTGGTATCTGAAGTGAATGCTACCAGAGTGCTGATCTGGGAGCAAAACTAACGCTATTTTGACTCACTCATTTTCACTGAAGCCAATGAACATCCACTGAGTTAAATCAGACCCTTATAAAGATGACAAAGAAAACCTGGTGAAGGTTAGCAGGAATGTGATATGATTAACATCTGCCTTTACCATCCACGAGAGAAATCTGGCTCTGTGCCTGACCCTATGCTTTAGGTGATACAATTTTTCAAGAAGAAAAAAAAAAAAAAAATCACAAGACTGCTGGACCCACCAAATCCCATTCCTTATCCTGAATTTCTGTTGGTTACCTCTGGTCTCGTAAACTCATGTTCTAGCTGAATACAACTGCTGAAAAAGCATCCAGTCCGACTTCAGGAGGCCAAGAGCCTTCACTTGTTCCAGGGATTCTTTATCTCTCTTATTAACAATTCATTTCTTTTTACATTTTATTTCTCTGATCTCAGTTTCCAGCCCCTAGTTTTTGCTGTGTTTTTCTCTGCTGCATTAAGAATCCTTTAACACACAGAGTTTTCTTGTCATCAAGTCACTTAACCTTTTCGATATGCTAGAGGCTAAAGTTCTTAAGTCCTCAAGAGAAAGGTTTCTTCCTCTTTAATGCACTTTCTCCAACTTGTCATCATTTCTCCTGGGAGCAGCGTAACACCATGCAACGCCTCACCTCATGTGTCACCACTGCTCCACACAAATGCAAAACCACCTACAGGGTTCAGGCTTTCTAGGATAAGGTGCCCCTCCTTCTGCAGATACTGCCTGCCTGTCTTGCTTCTCCAGCAGTTGCAGGACCTAATGTCAAGCTGTGCTAAAACAATCAGTTTTCCTCAGTGGGTTCCAACTTATCACATGATTGACATCTACCTGTTACACTACTCTACTCTTGTCGTTATTTGGCATTGGGCCAACCTTCACATCATGCACAAATTTCTACCAGCAATGGTTTTGAAGTCCTAGCCTCAAACATCAAAAAAATCTAACCACTCTGGAAGCAAACCCACTGAATCCACCTACTTTCTACTTGCTACTGTCAGCTACTGTGAGCCAGTACTTAATCTGTTTAGTAGATGTTTCAGCAGTATCACATAATGTGTGTTGGGTTTTTTTGGTTTCTGATTGTTGAGGGTAGTTTTTAAGAAAACCTCAATCCATTAACCTCCTAACCTCATGGAAATCTGACATCAGATTTCTTGGACAAGATGCACTTTCCTTACAACCACACTAAACTAACTGTATGCCGATTCTACAATACTTCATCAAACCAGGATATTGCCAAATATGAAGTCCCACTAACCGGCCTGCCACCACCCTGTTTGCTCATTTTTGATACTGGCCCAACATCCATTTCATGCTATCCTTTCACAGCAATGCTGTCAGTAAAAGGTTGAAGCGTAAGGAAAACAGCCACGCTGCTGTGCTGTTGGCTTACTCCACCATGGACCCATTCAGCAAATACCTGACTCTAGTGATGTGACATATTAGAGGCAGTGTCTTAACAGCAATCACAGAAGTCAAGGCTCCTTTGTGCCAGAAAGAGGACAGACACTCACTGATTTTGTACACACTGATCAAACAGAAAGATAGGTAAAACGGGGTGAGAGGGAGGAAAGGAAAATGAGTGGAGTGTGTGTCTTGCCCACAGTCAGTCAACAGCTGCCTTAAATCCAGGGAACATACCACAGCAGCAGCTCGGGCTGTCAGAACCAATCGTGGCTGTTAAACACCTCAGGAAAGCTATCCTTTGGTTGCTATAATTATTTTAACAAGATAAGGAAAGGTCTGAGAGATCCCCATCATCCTTTAATTTCTTCCTCTGAAGCAGTGCTTCACAGTGAGCCTTGGATGACTTTCTCCCATGCTCTGCTCTGAGCTTGGGTTCTGTAGCAATCTTGGCTCCTGCCAGCACTGCAACCAGAGAGAGGATTCAGACATCTCACAGCTGTGTGTATCAATAGGATGAACTCACTGCAGACCTCGGGGGTCAGCCTGGGCTTCATTCAAACTTGTACAGGAGTCAGCAAAGCCGACTGAGTCATACGCAATCTGCTTCCCACAGAGCCACCAGCTTTTGAGGATGAAGCAGTTGCCACTGCTGCAACACCATTCTGTGTCACACTTCTGTTCCCATGTGACTCACCCCCACATTCCCCCATGCACCCAGCTATCTTATCCCTGTGATTTCTTGGTCCCAGTCTCTCTGTCTCCTGGCCATGCTGAGGGCAGCATGACAGCTATGTGCAATGGTTATCCACTCACCTCCCACTGCAGAAATAGAGAAAGAGCCAGGATAAGCTCCTGTCTTCAGAGCAGACACCAGGAAAGGGAAGAGATCACTCCAGCTTGTCAGAGAATAGTAAGAAAGAGAAGGAAAGGCCTGGAAAGTAAAAAGCTAACATTTGGTTTGGAAAAGCTGAGTTTCATTAATGTGGGAGAAAGAATGGGAGATGCATCCTATGAAGGTGGTTGGAGAGAGGAAGGCAAGTGGACAGCAATGATCCTACAGAACACACTGCTATCTGCTGCTTAAAAAGGGAAGCATAGGTAAATGCACAGGATGAAATTAATGACAAAGCAGAAAAACACAGTCTGATGAGGGAGAGCTACTCAGCTACACAGATGTTTCTCCAGAAAATGCACTCCTTGGCCATATAGATAAATCACTAGTAAATCTGTAGTATAGAGAAACGCCCACACTGGCAGGAAGAAAAGCATTTGGCCAAACAGCTCTTCAGTCTTTGTTTCTTTCTTTGACAGAAGTTATGTATAGAGTTGCACAATTTGCCTAAGGCACACCAAGAAGGGCCAAGAGGCCTGTGGACTGATTCTCGGTGCCTCTGTTTCCCCACTTGCAAACAGTGTAACTTCTTGCTGCAAGGGTAATGTAAATTTTAAAAAGAACTAGGAGAGCCTGTAACAGAAGATGCTGAAAAAAGAACAGAATGCTGTTGTTAAAATGTGAGAAAATCTAGAGGAGCAAAGACAAGGAGTACCACCCAGGAGCAGAGAGAAAATGAAAGGATGAGGACCTAATAACTGTATGATGAACCCTACAAGAGCACTGCAGAATTGCCTGAGTAAGCTCTTCAAGGGGAACACACTTACAGTAAGTGATGGCTAACTCATGTGTGAATCATCCATTCTGTACAATTTGTAGGGAAAAAAAAAAGGTACTTATTTCTTTCTCTACTGCTCTTTGCACAAATAACTCAAGAGCTGTGCTGGCTGGACATTTACAGTAACCATTGCCACTAATGTCGCTCATGGTGACAACTTCATCTCCAGCATCTACCTGGAAATGCAGATGGGCAGCTATTCTACCAGGAAAGGTGAAGGTAAAAATCATCCTCTGCAGCCTACTGCTTGGCATCCTCTACAGTCAGTATTTTCAGTTTTGTCAGGTTTTTTCCTACTCTTGCCTTCAGCTGCTTCCTTCCCAGGTACTGTCAGCCTCCCACGAATCTTGGTAACCCTGAAAAACACTCTGCTATTACTGGAACAAGAAGGGTACAAATATGTAATTTGATTGACCATGTAAGTAATCCTCAAAGACCTTCTACACCCATGCAAACTGAGGTAAAATAGTGCTTGTGCCCACAGTAGGTAGACTCTCCAGGATCTCAAGCCTGGAGCTAAAATACACTTCAACGCACGAATTACAAATTGTTCTTTAGGGACAACAAAACAAAGCAAAAGAAAGAAACAAACAACCCAAAACCACACAACAACAACCCACCTCAAACCAGAGAGGCTGGAAACAACTTTAAGAAGTACTGATGATGCATATCTATCACAGATAAAAATATTCAGGGGCAATTACAGATCGCTGGAGGGAAGCAGATAAAAGTGAACAGGAAATAACCATAGGAATGCTAAAATCCTGTAACCAGACCAAGATTTCTACAAGGCCTGCAAGGGGGCCAGCATGCATCAGCACAAAGCAGCATCGTTGCGTGAAAACCCTCACACATTACTGACGATCTCAGACAATTTAGGGCACATACTGAAGCACTGAAATAGTCAAGTGAGCTTGATCCATCAGCAAAAGATGACAGCAGACTCTGGAGGTGCTGCTGAGGTAGGTGATGTTGCAGAGCAAGGTCTGCTTTTACTGAACAGTGAGTCACTTTCCCTGGGGTAAGGGGCAGCATGGTATGTACAGCCGTGTGTTCAGATGACAATGCCTCCCTCTGTGCCTAACAGATCAACTGTTTGATGGGTCATTTGCTCAGCAGCTCCTGGAATTGTCTCAAGGTCATGAAAATTCTGCCTAGTCACAGTGCAATTGCTGTTTCAGTCCTAATTCAAAAGCTAGATTCTCTCTCGAAGTACTCCTGACCCCATTCTCCTTTTCACGCATAAACAACAAAGAAGGCATTTCAGTTTCTGTAAACATGTTTTTCTTCATGAGCTAGCCTGTTTGGTGTGCATTACATGCCGTGCTGGCACAGGCTCGGATGTCTTACAAAAATGCTTTCCACTAATACTGGAATCTTGCTACTCTGAGGGATTGCTGGGTTGCACAAGAGAGGCATCAAAAATCAATTCTGTCTTTTGCCCCCCAAATTGGTTTCCATGGGAAGCTGTGGTTTCCCCTCATGCATTTTCACCATTGAACAAAGAAAACTTCAGAAGGTAGTATGTGTTT
>JANHGN010018888.1:42279-62091 GCA_024605025.1 Megaceryle maxima | reverse complement strand
TTCTTTTTTCTCCATTTTTTTCAAAGGAGGAGAAGAAAATTATAATATTATTTAAATAAAGCAAAATGCATACTTATTAGGCTGAACTAGAGAACAACAAAGTGGCCACATTCTGTTCTCACTGTAACTGAAACTAGAACAAATAGAGTGCATACCATGAGTGTGAATGAAATGAGATTTTATATCTAAAATTTTATAAGGTAATAGGCCAGTAGATGACTGGTGTGGGAACCTGAAAATAAGCAAAGCAGGAAGATCTTCTGTTTAGCAAATGGGATGGTTTTTTTCATCTATAAACTGGAATTATGAGGGACTCCACTTAAGTATATTTTCTTTCCCCTCTGGTCTTCTCTGGACCCAATTCTTACAACTCCTCAAATGGGACTGGCAGAGAATAGCAGCCCTGACATGGTTTTAATAAAAACTTCTCGTTAAAACAATTGTTTCATTTTTGCTTTCATTTATCTACTAACAAATACTCCAAAGTGTCAATTGGGGATCTCCTGTCAAGACTATTCTGACAAGAATCCCTAGTCTTCCTAATACTGCGTACAGTTCTTACTTCAGGCTTCTATGTTTATTACGATCTGAAAACTGAAATATAGTCAGCACTGCAGCTAGGCTGTGAATCTTCCAAATGATGCTACTTCCCAAGATAAATGTAGCATCTAACTCCTTGTCTGTCATCCCTCCTCCTGTGCTGTCATTCACCCGCTTCGTACAGTTTCTTATTAAGCCAGCAAGACTCACCAAGATGCTGTCTGCAGTAGCATACTGATTAAGAGGACATTTCAGAAAACACAAGTATAGAAACTGTTGCACACTCTCAGCAATGGGCCACAGAAGAAAGCTGAATTTAAGGCCTTTTGAAAGTCAGTGGGATTCTCACACTATTCCAGTTTAAAAAATAATAATAATAAAAAAAGTAAGCCACTTCTGATTAATATGGACTTTATCTCATCCTTTACTGAGATTCTTCACATGCATAACAACTCTGTATCTGGCCTTTCATGCCAAGAATAACTGGGCTGGCTCCACCCTTTTTTGAAAGCTAGTCAAAAGCTGTGGCTCAATCAGTATAGCCTACCCAACTTTATACTTAGATTTAGTCCTGAATTCATTTTGTCTGATTTGAGAGCATCAGAGCCTCGCATGAGAGTCCACAAACATCCACACACACAACTCCAGATCTTAGGTGGCTGAATCAACCTTGGAAAGTATCTCTGTTTTTTCATTAACTCTAGAATAAGCCCACAGATTTGGCCTCTCAGCAGTGATGGTTTTAATTTGAAAGTCTAAATTTAGCTGGGATGCCACTAGTAAGATGTCTTAGTCCAGAGGGACCTTATGGTACATTTGATTGTTCAGCTGGAACAGATCCCTTATTTTTATCTCCAGAATCACTGTTTTGTTTTGTTTTTTAATTTATTATTTTAATTTTTAACAGGTTACAGTTTTCAAATGCATCATCTGCAGTCAGACGCCTACAAGCATCTAAATGTAAAGATTTTTGCTTTCTAAGATGCTGGCCGGTCATCTAAGTGCACGAATGAAGACAATGAACGTGACTTGGCTGCATTTCGGGTCGCAACTGCGAGCGCCGTTCTCGTTCCTCACTGCTCAAAGCCGCTTTAGAGAAGTAGGCGAGCAGGAGACCTGCTGCATGCAAGAGCCGCAGCCTCCTATGCCTCAGCCGGAGCCTCAGCAGCCTGCGCCCAGCCGCCGAGCGGAGGGGCCGAGCTCAGCCCGGGAAACAGCCCCCTAGTGGGGTGACCGCGAATCGGCACCCGCGGCCCGGGCTGGCCCGGCGAGGGCTGCGGCGCTGCCGAGGGCCCAGCGCGGCCGCTGCCCAGCAACAGGCACTCGGCCCTGCGGCATCCTCCTCCTCAGAGGTGTTGCTCTCAAGCTTCTGTAGCGCAACGGCAGGATCCGGGTCGTTTTCACAGCACAAATTCCTGCCTCTTCTTATTTCAAGGCTTCACACTGCCTGGTGGGAAAGTTTCTCTTGCACACAGTGTCAGCTCTTCAACAAAATGGGTTCGACTTCTGTTGTGAAAGCGTTCTGAATTCTGAATGGAGGGAACAAAGACCCTCAAAGCTAACTACAGACAAGGTACAGACAGGAAAGTTTCTAACGTAGGTAACGGCCCTTCAGCTGCTGCTCACGTTGGCCTCATATTCCAAACTCACTGCACTTACCCAAACTCCAATCAGCTTCAGCGAGAGCAGGATCAAATCATTAGGTTACTACTGTACGTGTATCTTATAACTGAAGGCAAGAGCTCTAGAGCCCAAAGCACTTTCCGTTGCTCTGAACTGTCACAGGTATTGTAACACAGCTCCTGGTATCACCTTTCCAGCAGCCACTCTCTTATCTATTATCTTTGCTCTTTAGTCTTAAATGAAGTTAACTCCAGTCAGACTGCAGCATTTGCTGCAAAAGCAGCTTATTTCTTGCTGAACATGTTCTCTGGGCCACCAGAATGTTTCTATGCCAGATGTACAGTTCTCACACAGTAATGGGCTTCATGAATTATAAACTAGTATGAAGGAGCAAAAGAGTGTCTCAACTGCCCCTTGAAACAGTGAATGAAAACACAGCAAAAGAAACATCCGCCCTCCGGGCTCATGTCCATGCTGCACTAGAACATCTCACCAAGATCAGCTTGGCACTGCATACAAGAAACAGCTGTAAAATGCTGAAGGAGAAATCCTTGTTTAGAGTGCAATTAGAATGTGCTTTTCTTGCTTAAACAGATTGTGACGTGAAAATAAATATACACAGGAAAGCTCAGATTTACTGCTCTGTTGACTAGACAGGTCTCCTATGGCTTGGATCATTCAGTGACAGCTCCTGCCCTCCCCCTAAACTCCTCTCTGTTCTCAGCATCAGTCTATAGATGCATATCAGTCTATTTCTAAACATCATTATTGTCTCTCTTTTTGTCCTTCAGCAAGATGCAGCTCCCTCCTTGCAGCCCAACTCCTTTGCTTCCCAACTTGCATGCCCCTTCTATCTTCCCACAGGAAGGCCGCTGAATTCCCTTGAGGCAGATTAAATTATCCAGGAGACAAAGTCTTATGCACGGGACATGAATAACCCACAACAAAGGCCCCTGGGCGTTTATGTACCCCTATAGAGGAACTAATGGATCCTCTTCCTTTTGTTCAGAAAAAGGGCACCTCTGATTCTCCCCACGCTGTGCCTGCACACTGGCCACTACATGTACACAAACACACACCCCGTGAGTCTGGTATATCCAGAGTGTGACAAGCTGACCACAGGCTCTGTAGTAGCTCCTTCATTATGTCTGATGGCCAGGATACCTAAACAGCCAACCGTGGTTTACAAAGCCTCAGACAAGGCTCCCCTCTTTCTACCTGGGCAAAACATCCTGGAAAGGAATAGGGGAAAAGCAGGGATAAAAGCCTGATCTGGAGAAACCTGGGAAGTCTAGTACCTGTACTGGCTGTAGGAGTGGGACTGCACCACCATCAAAGGAATTGCTTCTGAAACAGAAATTAAAAAAGCTACCCACTTTCCTTCTCTTCTCACCATGCATAAAGGGATACAGAATTACAGCAGAGCCAAGAGCCCACATCTCCCCACACTGCAGCTTGCTCAGCCACAGCCTGGCAGCACCAGCCCAAACTGGTCTGCGTTACTAGTAACTGCAGCCTTACTAAACCAGAGAAGAAATCCACAGTCTGACTGTATCCTGCACAGCACGATCTACATGGGCACTTCTGGTCAGGACCACATTCATACTAAACAGTCCTAAAGAAAAAAAGGCAAATAATAACATGGTGCTAAGATCAGATTCTCAGGTAACTATTCTGTCTGTTCAAATTAATCAGAGTAGGTTTTTGGAAAGAATATGATCATCTCATAAGCAAATCAAGCTTACAGTTCATTAGTACCTGGAAGACCATCACTTTTCTTTGGGCTAATCTTGTCAGAAACTTACCTCTTTCCTGAGGAAAAGTCCAGTGATATCTGAATAACAAAGAGCAGACAAATAACATCTCAATAAAGAAAGTGTGAGATGATTTATGGAGTAAATTATAAGGAAAATTTATAAGGATGGAGTACATCCTGCCATGAAGAGCTTACAAATGTGAAAAGATTAAAATACACACCAAGATTCTGGAAATGTCTGCATCACCTTGAGAAAACTGCTAGGTAGCACTGAGCAGAGTTGAACTCCTCTGCTGAGAAAACAGTGGTCACCAGTCTTTGCTAATCACCAGTGACTGCTAAGCCACTTTGAATTCCTTTTTTTCCAAGCTCAAAACCATTGAAGTTCCAAGAGATACCGATAAATGACACTATTTTCAGAGCTCATCTTGCTGCTGTCCACAAATTTCCACTGCCACCTGCCCTCCACAGCTACTCAACACCTTAAGAAATCAAGCTCCTCTTCCAGATGTTTTTGTGTGATTTTAGAAGTCTCCATTTATTCTACTTTTTTCAGCACTTGACACCATATTCAGTAATTCATAGTTTAGCTGTAGCTACCTTATTTCTCAGTCACTTAAAATACCTCCTCTCTCTTCTTTATCCTCTCTTCTTCAGACTAAAAGAAAATACAAGGATCAGGGTAGATGAGGTGTGAATGGACTAAGAACACAAAAGCATGCTCGACTGAGTAAAGAACCTATTCAGATGATTACTCGCTCATCCAAGGCACAATTTTCCCATGTAGTCTGTCAGTGCCACAAGACACACCCATGATTTTTCAACATCTGTGGCCAGTGAACAGGCTTCACCTCCTCCAGTCAGGAGAAAAACCATGACCCCCAAACCCATCTTTTGTCAAGTATCTAAAATCGGTCCTATTGGTAAATACAAGAGATCTCAGCACAACACCATGCTACAAACTCAGTGGAAGAACACTTGAGTAGTGAACAAATCAAAATAGCAAAAAAAAAAAAAAAAAAAAAATAAATCTGTTTAATGTGTCAACAGCTTCTTTTTATCAAGAATATAGTTAAAACACAAGGCAGAAAGGACACTGTAGAAACAGGGAATGTCATACACCAGTGTTGAAGATGAGCAAAAGCAGAGAATGCACCCCAGATTGAGACACTACAAAGATGTTTATCTTAAAACCAGAGATAAATAGGAAGTGACCAAATTACATTATGGAAGGTATAAAGCTAACCATGCTATAGTTAATTCTCACCTCCTTATAGCGTAAGATGATGTTCAACAAAAATTCAGTAGAAAGAAACTGTCTCATAACTACCCTGCTGTAGTATCTCCTCTGAAGCACCCAGGACTCACTGCTGCCTAAGACAGTACGGACCAAAGGGCCAAATCACTTCGGCAAGCCCTTTGTTTCTGTTATTTTAAGTATTCACTCCTACAATGAAAAGGCTTTTCTCTTTAATTTTCTGAGTTGCTTTACAAGTGTTTTAAGAAAGCAATTGCAAAGCTAACAAGGGTAGAGAGCACAGGGCTTCTGTCACCTAGGGAACAGACAATATCCTCCCAGGAGCTGGTATATAATCATAGCTGCATTAACTGGCATCACCTAACAGTTACCTTAAGCAATAAAACAGTCTCAAAGCTGGGAAGAGTCCATTAGAGAGCAATTACTCAGAATAACAGGGAAGGTAATAATTTTCCATATCATACCTTCAAACTTTCAGACACATGGCACTGAAATCCAGTACAGCTCAGCTGTAAATCAACTGTGCATCACAGGACTATTAAATGCTTTCAAATCGTTCAAAAAGTGTTTTCCCACCGCTTGGTAAAAATTGAATCAAGATGTAGTCACAGCTGTATGAATATCAGAAGGAATAATAATTTATTTTCCTCCATTTCAAAATCAATTCCTATTGGTGTATCTAATTTAATAGATTTTTTGGTCCAATTTCACAGAATATGGCTGAAATGCAGGAAAGAAAAATGGTTGTTGATGCCTCAAGCAGGCATCTTTAGTCATGAATGGAAGCTTATTGTGCAATTAAAATAAAACTCCAAAAAGATCTTTAAAATAACTTATAATGTTTTCTAAAAAGTTCATAGTGATGAATTTGCTGCTTGTTTACTAAGAAAATCCAGCTTAGATTTAAGATGAAAGTGGGAGAGAAACCAGATGTCAGGACAAATATCTGAACCTAATGCAGCACAAAAACAATTTAGTATTCATGTTTCTAATGATTGCCCCCATTTCCCCCTCCATTTTGTTTCCCCTGAAGCAAGATGTCCTTTTAAAACTATCTCCTTCTACTCTAAAGGCCATGCTATAAAACTCAAGTGTTTGTCTTCACCCAGCAAACTGAGTTCATTCCTGTGACAAATTTCCTTCCCTAACATGCCATTAAATACTGTGCAATCCGACCAGTAAAATACTACTAAGCAGCACATGGATTATGGACTACGCCACTCAATCTCCCATAAAATGCAAAGCAGAGGTGCCAAACAAAAACCATCACGTGGCAGTTTCTACATCAAGAGAAATGAAGGTTAATTAACATATAGTTAAGTTATGAAACTTATTGTCAGAGGGTATTGTGAATATTGTGAATGCATATGCTCAATAAGTGATTAGAAAAAAATGTGATAGCAGAATTGATCAAGGTCTATAAAACTGACCAACATGAGTACCAATTAAGGAAGTACCCAGTCTGCACACGGTGGCTGGGAAGATACTCAGGAAGCCTGATTACATGCTTGCCCCCTTCTTCTATTCTTTCAGCATTTGCTCCCAGCTAAAATAAAATACATTACTGGACTTTAATCCAATACGGGTGTTTGTACATCAGAGAGACTGAGCAAAATGATCAGTCTCATGGAGCAGAGATTTGAGGGTTCCCCGAGATGTCGTCTATACAACTTTTCCTCAAAACAGAATAAATTGTATCCAATTCTTCTCCAATCCATGTGTTTCTAAGGTGAGCCTATATTTGGTAAAAGGTGATGACTTCACAAGCTCTCTGCCTTTAAACAGGTCTAGATCTCACTCTGATCTACAACAGCTGATGGAGCTGCGTGTGTGGGGGACACACAACTATGTTATATCATGGGGCCAAGCATCACACTTTCTACTGTCTTCCCCGCCCAAGTAAATCCATGCCTATTACATCATACTAAGCAGCTAGGCATGGCCTCCTACACCTAACAAAGCTGTAGTCAATCTTATGCCTCGTTGCAAGAAAACCAGGAAAAATACCTCTCACCAATTTAACATTATTATTATTATTAAACATAATTGCAGGTGGCAGTCACATTTACTTACAGAAACATCCTTGAATTCAGCTTCCAAATCTAGGGGGAAATACTCTAGTGCATGGCACTAAATGGCTGTGTTGGTTGTAAATCAAGGCTGGGGGTTTCTGACACCCCACCTCATTTTGCACTGTACATACCCAGAACAGGCAGAGTCATGCACCGCTCTCGCCTCAAGGAAGCGGTACGTTCTAAACCACACTTACACGATATCAAGCCCTCACCCTGAAGTAAAGCATTGCTAATCACTCAGTCTTGTGGAAGACTAACAAGAGGATTTGGTTTGTATCAACCTCAAATCAATCTGGGATCTAAACCTCAAGTCTCCAGAAGCCCAAAAGCATCTGAACAATTTTAGGTAAAGCTTATCTTTGTCTTTAGTACAGCAAGAAAAACAAAAGTTCTGAAACCAGACTCTGGAGTTTTTCTTAAAAATATTTTCCTGAGACATAAATCTAGAAAAGAAAAAGAACAGGACGTCTATACAAACATCTTTACAGTCTCCTTTTAAACAAAGGCCTAAAGCCCTATGTTACCTAGATATAAATATAGACTTGAGGCCTTTTATCATGGAATGATGTAATCAAAAAAGAAAGTGCAGAGTTAAAATTTTCTGCCGAAAAAATATTCCTGCCAGGTACAGCTGGGAAAAATATATTATTTGTTTGCAATCAATGGGATCCAATTTCAGCTTCAACAATGTCACCAAATGATTGATCACTGTAGGATCACGGGTATTATATAAGTCATGACAGATATACTTGATAAACTGAGCTTTCACCACCTGCACTATAAACATAATCATCCCATGGCTGATGAAATTACATTACAGTTAGTAAGAATGTGCAATTCTCTTTTGATAAAGGGTCATTTGACAGGAGCTCCTCCCAGGCATCTACTCCACTCCCCAAAAGTACTTTAAAAGGGGACAGGGGTATTTATGTCAAAGACAGTGGCAGGCCTTTGTCCCTATAGGGGATTGAATGAGTATGGACAAAATTCTCTTGTGCTGCGTGTCTCAACTTCTGTGAGTTATGTCAGCAGAGAACATGCCCTTTGCTCAAAGGATGTGCTTGCTCTTTTCCTTTGGCTCTCAGACCTTTTGCATTTTCCCATGATAACTCTGAGGCTTACTACCAGATGAGGTTGTTGTATGTGCTGCATATTTCCAAAACAATCATCACTGCTGGATCCATTACTCCATCCTCAGGAACACTGGTAGACATTGACATTAATGGTGAGAAGGATTTTCCCTCTTTGTAATCTGTTCCCTTTTTTCTGCTTGCGATCTCCCTCAGCAAGGCTGGACACTAGAAACTACTATCTCATCCTCTCACATTGTGCATACCTAAAAATCTATCACACTGATAAGCCTCCTCTTGTTACCCTTACATCTATTTGTAACGGGGGAGATAACTAGAACAAAGCAGTGTCCATGTAGTACGAAGCATGTCATTATTGTCTAACTGAAAATCTACACAGCAACTCATCCTCTGTTTCCTTCTTCTATGTTCCTTGAAATTACCTTGTATTTATGTCATTTTCCCCTCAGTGACCACGTACTTAATTTTCTCACATAGCTGTGCAGACACAGTCATCTCAAGGTAAGTTTTAGCCAATACACAGTTAATAGGATCTAAACCTATTCTGGTTTTGCATGAAATACATACAACCAATCCATCTCTTGTTACTATTTCTTAAGTATTCGTAACTTTATATTTTACTTGTTTTAACTATACTTTTGAAATGACACCTCAATATTTTTAAACTTTTTTTTCCTGAATCCACATTTTCAGAAAGTACTTAACATGTAGATTAGATTGCACCTTTTGATACTAAGTTTTCTAGCTGTCACATTGCTTTGATTATTTCTAACATCTGGGATCAGCATGGCTATTTCAAGGCCTGAAAAAGTTCCTACAATCAGTCAGTTCTGAGTAAGAATTCTGCTGCCTGCACTATTGATACTATGTACCTCAAGAGAGTCAAAGTGCACAGAAAGCACTCCAAAAGTGTATGTCTTCCTGCCTTTTCTCTAATTCCAAGCTCTGAACACTTGAGAAGCCAGCCAACAAAGGCTTCTAGCATCAGCTCCTAAATTCTACCAAACCAACATGTTAGGTGCCCAAGCATTTTTCTTACAGCTGGCCCTCAGAATCTGCCTGCTTTGAACGAGCAGTGCTGCAAGAGGTCCTGATATGTTTCTTTTAAGGCATACAATTTGCCATGGGTGTAGACATTTGTTTCTATGCGAGATAGCAGGGTAGGAGAGTGGGGAGAGACAACTGGAGTAGGAAAGCTGATAAACCATTTTTTTTCTATTACTAACACGTAGCAAGATCAGTCCCTGGGATACGTAGCTTGCTGTTTTCTTTAGTTCAGATGCATAGGTCTCCAACTGTCTCAAATGCTGCTTTTCCCAGGAAGCCAAGGGGCTCTTGGAAGACTATTGTGAATGGATGGCTCTTTTCTGCAAGTGTCTAGATTCCTCTCTTTTTCTGGCTGGAAGAATAACGCAACATGGCCTTCCCATTTGAGCCTGGCTAAAGTTTACCTGTCTCTACTTCTCCCACTTCTGCTGTATTATTGCCTTGCTTCTCTCAAAAATGCCTCGTCTTTCATCACTGTTCACAAGGATACTCACTGTCTAAGGAAGTGTGGTAAAGGTCTGGCCAACTTCCTCTGCTCTGACCACTTTCTCTTCTCCTGTCTCCAGGTTTCAAGAATTACCTTTGCATGAGAAGTAGCCAGCTGGCCAACAGTGAGACCACAATTTTTCAGTGGACTTTCTGCAGCTTGAAATCCCACACCCATGAAGTTAAACGGTTGCTTGCTCCCATCTTAAATGTAGATTTCTATGCCAGAGGAAAATCCAAAGAGCTGCTAGCTCCTTATGTTTCATTTTTCTGTTACAAATGATAGGAATCTTTCTTGTCCTTCTACAAACACTAAACACTGCAGCAGCTATATAAAACTTCCATTTTTTCCAGACAGGATTACCTAAGTAATAAGCAACCTACTATTGTGCTATATCACTGTGCTAGTAATGACTGAACAAAGTACAGAAGTAGACAGTGTCACTTTCAGGTGCCAAAATGAAAATCACTGAATCACTTAAAGCTTTCTGATTGCTGGGGGGGAACACTAAACTTTCAACAATATGCAATTCAGCTTTTGGCTAAAGCTGTATCTGACATTGTCTGCAGCAGAATCCAACTACAGCTCATAAAGAAAAACGTCATTCCTTTTTTTGACTGTGTGCTCAGCTCCTTAATTTGGGGAATTTTAACAGTTTTCTGATTCTCAAGGTGGTCACAGCACACGTGGTGTCTACTATTGTAGCTTGCACTCAAAACCTGAACTTTTGACTAACGGCACAGATGAAGCTGTTATGCCATCCATGTTTCCCAGCTGGAAGAACAAAACAATCTTAAAATCCATCTGAGATCACTGCAAAGCAGCTGATACTGTTCAAAAGACCACAAACATGTGGGTGAAATGCTAAATTTTCAATGCTCTCTAAAGAAAAAAGAAAACAGGAAGATCCTTATGAAAATACTAAGTGGGAGATATTATCTTGCCTGACAAAGGCTTACACTGCAAGACCACTAAACTAAAGAAACTGAAAATATACCCTTTAGCAAAGAATAAAGTTGAAATCAATCTTAGCTGTCTTGTTTGCAAATGGAATCTGATCCTCATATTTCAAAGTAGCTGAAAATGACTCAAGACAAATTCACAAATCCAGTTACTCAACATGAGATAATGGAAATTATGGCTCTCAAATTCATGAGGGATGCTTCTGAGAAAATTTCTGGAAAGTGCTGTACAATGATGAATGATGAAACAATGGATTTCTCCAAAAGACAGCTAGCGGTTTTATGTCTGCAGTATGTGGATGACAACATGAACATTCATACAGAGTTCACCAGATTCTGCAGTCCATTCTATACTTGTGGTGAAATCACATCAATAATTAGAATGTTGTGTGCAGATCTAAGGGACATCCAGTGCTATGGATAATGCTACAAGAGTGCTGTTAAAATGGCAAGCTTTGCATCAGCCTGATTACAAAAGGAAGAACTCAAAGTCATTAATACTCACTGCTTAGAATTTTCCTTTTACCCATAAAGACATTTCTGAAAATGTTTAACTTTTTTGGAAATACCCCAATGGGGTGAAGCATATTAACAAGAATATTTTGGATATATCACCTAACATCTGTGTCCTCTATCTGGATGTAAAGGGCACAGTGAACGATCCTAAATTAATAGCACAGCAGCTCAGACTGGAAAGACAAATATTCCTCTTTGGTACCGAATTAAGTAAGAGAATCCTAAACATAGTAAGCAACTGATCTTTTCACAGCCCTGCATGGGCTGGGTATATTAATAGAGAAGGCCACTTTCTTACACAAAGACATTCATTTCTTTCTGTCATCCAATTGGGATAAAAGTTAAAACTTGTTTGTATCCAATGGCTTTTCACCAAAGATGACTGGAGTGCCTGAAAGCGGTTACCAAAAATTAGAAGGGAGTTGTGTAAGCATATCTGTGCTGAAGTAATTGTTTTTATAGCATCCAGTATTCAATCAATTTGAATGCACAGGCTTAGAAAATGATTCAAGATCTTTAAACTCACATAACAACTCCAAACATAACAGAAATGCAAAAACAAAATGGGCTTCAAGTGGCTGATTCTGATTTCAGCTGTAATTGCCTGATTACTCAGCCTTTTCTGTTGCAAGCCAACTTTAAGCTCACAGAAATGTCCTTGTAGTCAGTTCAGAAGTATCTTAGCTGGCTCAGCCAAGGCTGGCTTCCAAAACAGCACAATTGATAAAGATAATTTTGATGTTACCAGCCATCAATGCTACAAGCAAGTGCAGTTTCAACACTCACTATCATTAAAAATAGATCTTCAATCCTGGATGAGAGTTATTTCTCCAGTGTTGCATGGTTTTAAAAATTACCACAGAACCAGTCACTTGGCACTTGCAGATCTTTTGAAAGAACTCACATCAAGAAACGGAGGGCAAATATAGGAGACTAGAACTTTTTGGGGCCAGTATAGAATTTCTTTTATTCCCATTTTAAAAACATCCTTTCGTCCTTTTCTCCCAAAGCAATGCTAGTGTGCCAACTCAGGCTCAAGAGGCCCTATGAGCAATTGCTTCATCTTTTCCTCCAGCTTTCAGAAATAACCTGTTCCAAGCATCTATCTGTAAGACAAGGCTCCTCTTGTTCCAGAAGCCTCATAACACTCAAAACAATCACCTGGCTCAAACAGCTATTTGTTTAAGAGGAGAAGTAGCCTTTCCTCTGAGCACCTATCAGAGGTGTGAATGGAGTCTTGCCTCATCCCCAGATCTTACAGGAAGAAGGCCTGGGTTTCTTAGGCCTTCCCTTCTTTCAGCAATGGCTTGAAGTATTTTCTTCACTTTCCCCTATTTATCCCCTGGGTAAGTGGGACAGGAAAAGTGTCCTCACTAGATTAACAGGCTCTCAAACTACTCTCGTGAGCTATAAAGGGCTAGTCTGACCCTTACAGAGTCAGACAGTTTTTCTTTCCAAATTCGGCATTTATAATTTTACAATACTTTTATATTTATTTTTTTTTCCCCTAAGGATTAAAGGCCCCAGAACCTAAAATTATATGTGTCTATGCTGGTTCTAGAACTAAAGCATTTAAAGTTCACACATACTGTGAAGGGGACATTTCCTCAATTCTTATAAAAGCTGTAGTTATTAACAACCTAAATTTCACATTGAGATGCTTAACTTGGTCTGTAGACCATGCATTATACTATTTTTAGAGCCACAAGGACTATTCAAAAGCTGAGATCAGAACATCTTTCAGGGTATTTTTGTTTAAAAATACTGGTCTTGAGTCCCTCTCTCCCTGCTCAGCCTGACACCAGAGGAAACCTTGAGAAAAGGCCAGACTTTTACAAATAAGAGTGTCCATTACCTACACAGTATTCCTCTCCCTGCAGGACATCCTGCTAGACTGATTCCTTGCCTCTGTTTGCCAAATAGTAAATACTTAAGATATATAATGCTTGATCCTTTTGCATCCCCTAGGAACTACTTCAACATTAACAACTTAAGGAACTGATTTGTGTTCCCTCCTCCATCTCAGTACAGAAAACAACAAATATGAAAAATCCTCATAAAGTAGTTTGTCAGAAAACTTTGGCTTTATCCCCAACACATATATTCCTATGATTTGCAAGTCTTCCTTCCTTATAAGAAGTCTGACTTCATAGTTCAGCACAGTTTGATCCAGAGATAGTTGGCATCTTTACAGTGAGTAGATAAGTAATGTTTTCATACAATGTGACAGTTGTTACTGTGCATATAGCAGAGTAAAGTAATTGACTCTCCTGATTTATTACAAATGCTATCAACACAAAATTCACAGTAAGACTTTCATTATATTATGTTTTCTATATAAACATCTCCATGGGTTTTGCTGATCCATTTTATATCCAAAAAAACGTAACAGCAGGGATGCATAAAATATAAATATGTCTGAGTCTGTATTTTGACTATTTCTAAGAAATATGCTTTAAGCAATTAAAATGATAAATAGAATAGGAAGGGAAGCTACTTCATTGTTTAAATCCAACATTTCATGCTCAAATGATTTCACAGGATCTCTCTCTTCTTCAAATTGTCCTTCCATCTACCTGGACTTCCTTCTTCCCCCAGCCCTGAAGGAAATGAACTACAGACAGTTTGGGGGGAGATAAGATTTATGTGTCTTAAACACTACAAAGACTTATTATATATTGCAGACAAAAGTTAGACAGTTCCTGCCAAAAACCCAGTCTATACATCCCTAGCTACAGACTGAACCAGCAGTTCAGAATGTGTTTAAATCAGGCATTACCCAAGGTACAGATCAGGTGCTTTCAACTACCCAAAAATGTCTGTATTGAGTGTAACTGTTCTGATACTGCTGGCTATACAGAACTACAGCACGATGGAAAAATTTCTGACCATTTGGCTTGTGACACCTGACCCATCTGTAATATTCAGCACTGTAGGGCTTTTAGGAGAGGTTGACCACTCCTCTGCTTAAAAAGCGTCTTCGGTTCAAAAAGGTTCAGTTTGAGTCTCTCTCATACCAGGTCAGATTCAAAGCTGGGCTTTCAAATGACAAAACAGGGCGCCACGCACAAAAAATGTTACTACATTCACACACATGCTCATGTGTTAGATGTAGATGAAAACTGAATACTTGAGGATGTAGAAGTCTAGTTAGGGTATTTACATCTAGTTAGGGTATTTACATGAGCAAACTGGCTACAGTGCTGCCCTTATACTTGGCCTACAAGGTGTGAAGAGTCAGTTCTCAATGAGATAATGTTTTTGCCTTAATTGTGGAAATTTTTATGTGGCATTTGGGTTAGATTTTCAAATATCACTCTTTTGGATGACTAGACATGAGCCATTCATTAACTGAAGTGTCAAACAAGAGCAGATGAAAGTTCTATCAGTAAGTATTTTTTCCAATTCCACAATTCTTTCATCGGCTATAAGCAAACAGTAGCACTCTTATCCATCAGGAAGAGTCTGTGGGCCAGACAGATCCTACTGGCTGGAAATCAAGATAACTCCCATAGAGTTTTAAAAAAAAGAAGTAAATTGACTCTATTCTAAAATCTTACAGACATTTGTTGGCAAAAGAAATATACATACATAAAAAGCAGATTCTGAATTTGCATCTGAAAAAAGATCTTGCAAATGTTTACTTTGAAAAACATCTTACTTCTTCTATTCCCACCCTTAAAACTCCTGTACATCAGCAGTAATTTACAGTATTTATTTGCAACTTATTATTTTTAAATAAAGGTAGTAGGTCATATGCATTACTGTGGCTGCTGATACAATATCCTTCTAGAAAAGTAGCCCTTCCATAAACCCCACAAGACTCTACCTTTAGAAGAAATTCCTAGGACACCGTGAAGTCTAATTTCTCCTTAACTGTCCTTCTATATCTACTTTATTACACATCTGAATAAAATACCAAGATGATATTTAGCTAGAAATTCCTGTAAGTATCAAGAATTCCAACAAAATACAGCTTTCCTTCTTTGTGCTATTACTGTGCCTTCTGTGGGACAAAACTTCATTTAACTCTACCATGAAAGGTAGGAGAGGGAACAAACATTCAGTGGGTGTAACCAGGAGACTTCTTTATGCTATAGAGACAAGGACTGAGCTGATAATCTACAGTAAAAGTCCATCAGTAGATCAGAAATATCCTTGTGATAGGTCAATAAAGCTCACTCCAGCACTGTGCAGTTTGTTTACACAGCAGGTCTGGTTTAAGACTGTCAGGTTATTTTTTTTTAATACTTTCATATGATCTTCATGAATGGCCACTGTTGTGCTACTCACTCAGATCCCCAGAAACAGGAGTCACAAGAGATCTTATTACCCATTGTTGAAAACAAAACAAAACTCTCTCTTCTGTAGTGGAAGTAACCGTAGGCAGTCTAATCTCCTGAGCTCCACAGGTGTCTGCCGGTGTGATCCTCAATGGCTGTCTTCCAAGCACAATTCATTTGGTCTAGACCCCAGCAGTCAAATCTTTCTGTGAAAACTACATCTATAGCAAGTGCCAAACTTTTCAGTAATTGCGTGGCATGCAATATGCTTATGTCCAGCAACGCATGTCTAACCTACTTGTATATAAACAGCTCTCCTACCACTGCCTTGTTTAGGCCCAGGTCCAATGACAAAACATTCTGCTTATGAAAACAAGATGTGACACTCAATCCTGCCTTCCCACTGCCTGAGAGTAAAATACTGCCTCGCAAAGAAGTAGTTATTGCCACCATTTTAATGATGACAAAATGATACTTTGATTCCAAAAGCTAATCCTTGGCTTGAATCAAGTCAGCTAATCCATCTGTTGTGTCACTTGTGTTCAGAGAGGAGGTTTGTCTTTATTAGGCTCGATACTGAATCAGATACTCATAGGAAACAGCGTCCTTATCTATTCCAACAGACAAAATTAGCATAGACACAGAAATGATGCTCTCATAAAGGGAAATGTTGTCGGGCTCCTACTCACAGCTATAACAGGATTATAGAACATTTTCTACTTCTAAATCCAGGTAGGTGGCAGGAAGGACAGTGACTTGCATTTACCCCTTTCTGTCAGGCCAGTACAGCTCTACACCCTGCTTTCACTAAATGAAAACTTCAAGAAGCAGAGCAGACAGGGCCTCTGGGAACCTTCTCTCAAGCTTCAAGATTTGATGAAGAACCCTAGCCCAGGACAGCTGTCCTTGGGCTAGTGTAACTCAGCTGAGGTAACTTCTGCAAATGCACTTCAGTACTGACCCAACCAGAGGCCTTTATTATTCAAGCCCCCACCTTCCATTGAACACGATAGCTAATATTAAGTCAGACTTCAGGGCAAGTACCATCTTCAATGTTCTCTAGAGGTATAAATGAATCTGCATGGAGTCCAGGGTAGTACTGGGATAGCTATGACTGCCTGCCTTTTACAGGTGATGGACTGGAAGCAAGGAGACAGTAAATCTATCCAAGATGGGTTGCAGGACTATGTTCAGAACAATGCTCTCCCTCAAGTTCACAGTCCTCTCTAGCTGCCTCTCCTTGTATTATGCCTCAGAATGTCTTATGAACTCTCCAGGAGGGTTTCTGAAGAGAAAGGAATAGATAATTCTGTTGTAAAGGAAGTACATCTTCATGTAAAACTTATGCAAAAGTGGAACAGTACTGTTAGGGAGGCAGGGAGGGGAGCAGCTGCTCCAAATATTCACATAATCAAGATGTCCAAATGAAAACGTGTGGTTGTAATGGTTGCCATTTCTGCTTGCTAATTTTTCCCCTGTTACTGCACACATAACTCAGCCTGCCTGACATCAATATGTACATGACAGTTTTGTAATTGCCAGAACACTTACAAATATTTCTATGGTCAAAGTATCTCCAGGCCCCTACTGACTTGCAGTACCCTTTGTTTAAATAACACACACAAGGCTTAAAGACAGTTCCTCCCAAAGGAATTTTAAAAAGAAGTGGGTGAGGGAGGGAAAGAGGAGAACTGAGGCACAGAGAGTTCAACTAACGTGTTCACAGTTGTACAGCAAGCCTGGAGAGAGTTGGGAATTAAAGCCAGACCTCCCAAGGCCCAGCTCAGTGCATTAACCACTAGACCCTCTTTCCTGAAAAGCTTACTCCCACTTTCAGTTGCACAGCAAATAGAAGCATTGAACTAAACACTTGGCACCAAGCATCAATACTGATGGATCACTTAATTTCCCAATACCTCAAATCATCACTACACACATCATGGTCTCTTGCTCCACAGTATATACAATATATAGTCTATTTTCACAAAGCCACAAGTAATTGTTGCTTCATCCCTTAAGAGTATTTTGGCAGAGTAGAGGTTTTTTGTTTTGTTTTTGTTTGGAAATCCTGCCAAGAAACGCTCTTTGGTGGATAGTAACACATTTAGGGACTTGTTACGTTACAAGTTAAAAGGAAAACTTGATTAAAAATTATTTTCAACAGAATGGAGTTGGCTGAAGAGTTGGAGCATCAAAGAATGGGAATCTTTCCCAGTAAGGCCAAAGTTACTGCCCAGAGTCCATAGCAAACAATGGAAGTATTCATCAGAAGTAGTGCACCTTCCCTGCTGAATGTTTGCAAGAGCATAGAAAAGCAGAGCTGGCCCTGGTATCAACAGGCTAACTCTTAGAAAAAACAACAGATTCTAGAGTCAGTCACAATGTCCACAATAGATTTCAAATTTCAACCATGTTTCACAAGATCAGATAGATCATGTTTCCTAAACAACTTAAAGAGTTATCTCACAAGGCTTCCAGAAAACCTATTTGAGGAGAACTGAACCCCTGACAGTTTTACATATAAGTAGTATCTATAGTACATATAGAAATACCTAGTTTAAGCTTTCAAGGCTTTCATGAGACCTGTATGCATATGATGGGCTGTCAACATGAGCCAAAGCCCACAATACCCAACTCAGAGAAATTACTGTAGCCCTATTTCATTGCTGGAACAGTGGATAGCAGTTTATCACACCTGACCTACTGACCTGCGGATCTGGAGGTCCCTAAAACCTCTTGAGATGGTTTTCTATCTTGCTGCTGTCTTTCATTGTAGCAACAAGGGAATGGCTTGTATTTGAGTACAGACAAGATACTCTTGGACTGGAAGATTCCCTTGATTTAAAACAGAATCCAAGCCAGCTGCAGGTATCATCAGCAGTCACAAGCACAGAGTTCCATCATCTCAGTAATGTAGCCAACTCTTTTCACATTGTGATTTAACCACAGATGCTAAACTTACTTCTCAATGGGGGTGAATCTAACAGTGAGAGGGAAGACAGATAACCATCATTTTCTGAATTTATAAGGCAGCAGAACAATTCTGTGGACACTCCTGCAGGTCTGTTACCTATGGGTTGGAAAATCATTCATTTCTCAGTCATCAGAAGAATTAAGCCTACCTCAGAGACAAAGCTGACCTGGAAGAGGAATCAGTTGCTGAAATACTATGGTCCCTTTTCTAGCTGGTGACTTCTGTGAAACGATCCAGTTTCCTTACATGAAATAAAGTCAATGTTGCTGTTGGGAGCCAAATTAAAGATTTAAAGATTCATCAGAAGAAATCTGCTCTCCTACTTCTACGAGGGAAAGCAAATGCTCCAAGTCAAGGCAAAAATGCAATGGATTACTGTAGTGATCTGTCAGACATTCCATGTGGAAACATGGAAGACTGAACTGCTCTACTGCCACTACCACACTGCTTTGTGCATTACAGACATGTCTCAGCTTTGCTTATCTGTCCGTGTGGTCAAATCACCACATCTTAACAGCTGAGCCATTCTGTTCATGGAGTAAGCACTTTTAGCCTGAAGCAGGTGTGAGATCACTCCTCACAAATATTTTTTCCATGGTGAGACAAGTTACATTGTCTTCCATTTCCTGCATGCCAAGAGCACAGTAGGGGACAGTCATCACAGTGTAGCTGGCACATGACAATTTTTATTTTGCAAAAATGAGCAACAGTTATAAAAGCAGAAGACTTTCATTGTCCCCTGTCCCTGAAAAAAACCCCAAAACTGTTTAAAAACAAACCTGTACATTAAGCAGAGAGGTCTCTGGCCAAATAAAATCACAATTTTAACCTGTGATTTAAAAAAAATAAACAATCTAAGTGACATTATACAGAAATGTCAGTGACAACATTACATTATACAGAAATTCCAGGCCAACACAAAGAAGAGAAAACAAAAAACAAAGAGCATAAGCTGCTCCCAATGACTCGCATCAATGAAAACTGAGGGTGTAGTATGTGAACCCTTCTTCACTGAAAGATCAGGCTCTGTTCTAAGTGGAAGAAAACATAGGTCTTAGAGACATAACAATTCAACAGACACTGGTCTAGTCCCAACTCTCCATTTTTTTCTTTTTACGCCCCCAGCCCCCCCCCCCCCCCCCCCCCCCACCACAACACCAACCACCCCTCTCCTTGCTTCTCGCCTAAGTGGTCTCTGAT
>JANHGN010018888.1:0-38865 GCA_024605025.1 Megaceryle maxima | reverse complement strand
GCTCATGCTGAGCTTCTTGTCAATCAGCACCCTTAAGTCCTTCTCTTCCAGGCTACTCTCAACCCACTCTGTACCCAGTCTGTAACTGTGCCTGGGATTGGCCCAGCCCAGATGAAGGACCTTGTATTTTGCCTTGTTGAACCTCAAAGTTCGCACTGGCCCATTTCTCAAGTCTGTCAAGGTCCCTCTAGATGGCATTCCTTCCCTGAAGTGAGTCCACCTCACCACACAACTTGGTGTCATCAGCAAACTTGCTTAGGGTGCACGCAATGCCACTGTCCATGTCACTGACAAATATGTTGAACAGCACTGGACACAAAACAAATCCCTGAGGAACTCCACTAGTGTCCACCTGGACATCAAGCTATTGATCACAACTCTTTGAGTGCAACCTCCTAGCTAGTTCCTTATAGACCAGGTGGTCCATCCATCAAGTCCATGTCTCTCCATCTTAGAGACAAGGATGTCATGTGGGACAGTGTCAAATGCTTTGCACAAATCCAGGTAGATTACGTTAGTTGTTCTTCCCCTATCAACCAGAGTTGTAACTCTGATGTAGAAGGTCACCAAATTAGTCAGGCACGATTTGCCCTTAGTTATGCCATGCTGGCTGTCACTGTTCACCTCATTTTCCACGTGCCTTAGTACAGATACCAGGCAGATCTGCTCCATTTTACATGGCACAGAGGGAAGGCTGACTGGTCTGTAGTTCCCTGGGCTTTCTTTGCTTAATACAGAAACATGTACTATAGTACACATTGAACTATCGATAAAACAGTTGTAAGAAAGCACAATATCTTAAACCGCACAGAGCTAAACAAAATTGTTACTCTGTAATTGTTTAACTGTTTCATTGAGTGGAATAAACACTCCATTAAATTTTTTTTGTTTGTTTTTCTTCTCAACTGGGGCTCATACTGGTGTCACTCTCAGCACCATAACTGTATCCACAAAATGCTCTATAAAAGCCTGAGTTATAATATCATGGTTTAATCAGCTATAACCTGACTAGCTTAATGAGGAACAATTATATAAATGGGAAAATGATTTATCTTGGGACTGTGAGGCAGATAGTTTTGGTTAAATTTTTCCAGATGGCTTCAAAATCTGAAAATTGGCCAAACTATTTACCTACCTACTGAAAGAGCTTGGATGCCTTCCCTGGCTGATTCATGAGGAGAATATGTTCTATATACTCTATAGGGTTTGATATTCCAGCACAAGGATATAATGAATCAGTATTAGCTGATAATGTGTTTTTCTTTCCATCTATAATAGAAATGCAGATTAAACATAAACTTCTTACAACCTTTGGATTTGATATTTGTCCCTTCCTCTCTTTGACCCAGTAAGCAATAATGGTAGGCAATTGGGTGTCTATTATCTCTCAAATGCTGGCCATCATTACCAGCCGTTTTCACTGGTGATAAAAAGTGCTATTTTTCCAGGAGAACCTGACAACAAGGCTATGAGGGCAGAGATCTGTGATGCCCTCACAAAGTTTAGGGGTACCATTACTAATGTAAGCCAAAGCACAATAAATACTTTTTTGCATTCAGCATCCAGTTTCCTATTTGAAGATACCATCTTTCTAAAAGTGATAGAAGTTTCTATTTTATGTAGGACAGGGGGACTAAGCAGCACTTTCCTCAGTACCATCCACTTTCTCCCCCTTGGTTATTTTGTTGTTGTTGTTTGGGGGGGGGGGGTTGTTGTTTTTGTTTTTTGTTTGGTTTTGTTTCTTTTGTTGTTGTTGTTTCCACAAACACTGTACATCTCTGATCTGTATCAATTCTCAACCAAATCATTCCCACTCTTTTCAGTCTCAATACAATTTTTTTTTTGTCTCTGATCTATTATTCAATCCATTGTTGAAACCTTTTAATTTCTGCTAAATCCTTTAAGAGGTAAAATATTAGCGTAACATTATTATATTACTTCCAGTGCTATTTTCTATTCTCTTTATTCTCCAACATCTGTTGTTTTGTCTTATGCCATACAGTTGGGGAAGGAGGGCTGAAATCTCTATTGGGAAACGTGCATTCTGAAGATTTTCACTTTCTAATGGGAGAAAAAGCTTATCATAAAATCTCATGTAGGTAGGGATGTTTTAATGAGCAAGCTGGGGAAAAAGAAAAAAGTAAAGAATTTCCACTGGATTTGTGGAAAGCAGGGGCCTACTTCAGCTAACAGATTTTCAAACACAACTTGCTTTGATGGTACTAGGTGCAAGGTCTTGCTTTAACTCAAATTAAATCACACAACATTTTATGAAATCATCTCTATTAACAGAAAACTGTATTTCTTATATAGCTTTCTCATTTTGCAAATATTTTGTTATCTATCCTGAGAAGTCCAAACAAAAGCAAATCATAGATGTGCCTATAATTTGCATTCCTTCCCTGTAGAAGATACTGAAACATTTTAGTCATTTAAATACTTGAAACCTATAATTTTAACACATTTTTACTGTATCTTATACAGAAAAGATATTGCTTTTAGATGAAAAGTAAAAAAGTTATTAATTTGGTATAAGGAAGATTAAGGGACTGGAACACGTGCGTTATGAGGAAAGGCTGAGACACCTAGGGCTCTTTAGTCTAGAGAAGACTGAGAGGGGATTTGATAAATGTTTTTATGAGAGCTAAGTGTCAAGAGGAAAGGGACAGCCTCTTCTCACTCATGCTCTGTGATAGGACAAGGGGGAATGGATGTAAGCTGGAGCACAGGAGGTTCCACCTTAACATGAGAAGGAACTTCTTTACTGTAAGGGTCACAGAGCACTGGAATGGGCTCCCCAGAGAGGTTGTGGAGTCTCCTTCTCTGGAGATCTTCAAACCCCGCCTGGATGCGTTCCTGTGTGACCTTTGCTAGATGATATGATCCTGCTCTGGCAGGGGGGGTTGGACTCGAATATCTCCAAGGTCCCTTCCAACCCCTGACATCCTGTGTGTGTGTAAAGTCTTTCACAACACATTAGGATGAAGTTGTTACAGGAAGAATGTGAATACTACACAACAACATGTAATTTTACTTTGTTGTCATAAAAACTACACTTAAAATTTCCATATATTTGTAGTTGAACAGTACTTGTAGAAGTCTAAGATGATGCAAGGTTAAAATGCTATATAGACCAACTTAGGAACTTAAGGCTACCGTCTCATGCAGCAATTTGTCTGTTCTAGAGAAGATGCAGCTTTGAGGAGGATCCAGGTTAGCACAAATTCAGCCACAGAAGGCTAAAATTCAGGAGTGAAAGTGCTGCACCAAGCCAGATGTGTCCTTTGATACAACTGTGTAACTGAAATCAGTGGAAATACACCAGGTTTGCACTTGGGTAACTGAAAGCAGAATGCAAGTATCTGCTTTCCCTTTAGACATAATATTCAGTTAAGACAAAAAACCAAATTCAAGCTGTTCCCACTTCTTATGTTTACCAAAAGCCTCTAATTACTCTCTATGGGCAATACGTTGAGGATAGTCTTATGCTGACATGCAAAATAATACACAGGGTGATTCCCTACTAACCTATTACTAAGAACTCCGTGCAAAGCCTCAGATATCAAGCTGAGGACAAGCAACTACATCTGACTCTTGCTGATTTACCAAATTTGCACCCACATAAGCAGAATTTAGAGAGTGTTTACAGAGCAGTTTTTAGCAGCATCAAAGGCTGCTTGCACAGATCTGCTGACTGGGAATCCTGAAGCATAAAGAACACACGTATGGTCAACTGTAAAAGCAGTAGGCCATAAAGGGTCACTAGTTCTTAAGCAGAACTGAATGAATTCACTTGAAAGACCAGAAATATGAGGTGTCCCTCTCACAACGGGAGAAAAACAAAAATCAAACTTTCAAAAAAGCAAAAGCTTATTAATCTTTTTTTTCTGTTCAGCTTCTAAAGTTTTATAACCACATATCTCACCTGTAAATACTCAGTCTAAGACCAACGTGTCTTGTTCCGTGTAAACTCCCCAATCAATGCTGCCTCCTTTTCTATTAATGCACCCTTTAAAATGCGTTCTTTTATCAGGTTTTAATGTCTAACATGATTTAATCAAGAACACATGCCTCATAAATATCATCTGTCATGTTCCATTAGTTTCATGTGGAAAAGTACAAGTCAATAAACAAAGGTTGTGCCATAAATCTGCCTTGAACACATTATACCTCAAATAAGAAAATAAAAACATGTGTGTCCTTTGACCTGGATATTCTTAAAATGGAACTTCAGGTATTGTCTTATGCCTTTAAAAATGGCTAAAGCATTCACAATTAATTGCGTACCTAAGCAATTTCAATTTACATAATGTTGATATGGAGACGGTGATTAAATAAGCACTATGCCTTTAAGGCACCTGTTAAATAACATCACTGCCGCTGGGTTAAAACTGATATCCTGGGCTGCACAATGAAAACCAGGTCTCTCCACCAAACAACTCTGCTGTAAAAATCCCTCATAACTCAGAGGAGCCATTCGGTTCAGTTATTAAAAGAGAGAGGGGAAGAAAAGAAAAAGAAGAGGGGGGGAAGAACCTTCTCCTGTGCACTGCATGGAAATGTGGTTGCTGTAAACACCAGCAAGTTCAAACACCCCATACAGGATCCCTGTGAGCTCTCCTCAGCACCTCCACTATGACATTTCTGGGCCCCAGTTTGTCATCAGTCCTCCAATTACCAAAGTACACAAATAACACGAGTTTTGGTACTTACACCAATGACCAATTTTGATGACTGGGTAATCTGGGAATTTTTATTTAAGGAAATTCCTGGCCTTCCCAGAGTTGCAGGTCAGTGCTTTCAACCTCTCCTGCTCTTTATAGCACACGGCAGTTTGGGGGGGTTTGGTACTTTCTACTAATGATCTCCATTTGTTATAGGCTGTTGGGGAGTGTTTTGTGGCTTGTGGGTAGTGTGGGACAGATGCTCACTGGACCGAACATTGATAGTCTGCAACAGCAACAAACTGTATTTGATCATCCATGTGGTCCTTCCCAGTGCCCTGCTCTTATCAATCCAGTAGGCTTTGGATTGGACACCCTCCCTGCCTTGCCTGCAGAGCTCTACAGCAGTATGGACAAAAAGGGCCAGAGTTTGCACTGGGGTCCCTGTCCCATCAGCCAGCACCTTTCTGTACAGCATGCTGCCCGTTGTGACCTAGAACTGGCCAACTTGCTACATGGCTCACACCATTTAGCTGTGATAGAAGCGATGCTCTTCCAGAGGCCTCACTGAATTCTGTAGAATCTGGAAAGTGCTAAGCAATTCTGAATCCTGTTTAAAAAGAAAAAAATAAAAGGAAAAGTTGACAGACAACAGCTCTAGAGTCCCTGACAAAGGAAGTCAAATGTTTTCCTCTCATGCATTGTGAAACCTGAGGAACAAGAAGCTCACAATTAAATTCTGAAACTCAATTTTGATGCTTTCAAAAAAAAATTTTTTTTTTTCCTTAATGGCTACTTTGATCACACACACTTACTTCCTGCAGGTCCAGTTTGACCCTGTTGTGCAGATGAACCTATATTCATGTCCAAAGTAGTTGATCCTCATTGGTTCCTAATTTTTCCTGTTCCTCCTGCCTCTTCCCACTATTCTCTCCCTTCCACATCCAATCCCACCTTCAACTTCTCCCAACCCTTCATCCACCATCTGATGTGCACACAGATGGTCTGGATGCCCTGACCCACTTGCTATTAACCTCTCAGAAGGAAACTAGCCACCACATTACCTCTCTCTGCCCAACTCTACAGCTGGGGCATTTGCTGCTATGGGGAACAGATGAAGTTAGCACTGAACAGTTTCATGCAATTCCCACACATAGTTTTCTAGATTTCACGCCTTTCTCAAACATTCACCTTTGAAAAAAAGGAGTTGCATGTCTACAATCGGAGTAACTCACTGGTTCTTCTGCCTTTGGATTTGAAATTACAGGATAATACTATTATTCAGGAACTGGCAAGGTACAGCACTCCTTGTATAGCTACCAGGCTCTGATACTCACCCAAATCTTGTTAAACACAACTGAATTGCAAAGTACCACAAGACTAAGACAGCACCCAGTAGGGTGACCATCATCCTAGCACCCAGCAGAGCAACCCTCACAGCACACTGATGCAGCCCTTCACTAGTCAGAGCTGAGAACAGCAGCCCAAACAGATGGGCAGTGACTCCGACCTTTGGAGTGACTCACAGAACACAGTGGGATTATGCAAAGTATTTTATTTTGCATGTTAAGTGAGAGGACACATCAGGTTCTCAGTGCCAGACACAGAACCAGTGTATGGCATGCAGTTCCCAAGTGCTTACTCCTAAACCACATCTAACCTGGCTGAACACCAGGGCCCTTTCTGGCAGAGAAGCAACTCTCTTCCAAAAACCTGCACTAATTACAGCTGCTGTCAGGGCCCTTACAAACATCAAGTTCCACTTCCCAGTTCTTGTGGTTCCTTTTCTTTCAATAACAAATTTTTTAAAAGAAAGCTAGTTTTCTGGGTCAGAAGATTATGCATCAGAACAGTTTGATAGAAAAGTCATAATACTCCTAATTCCCTGAGATCTTTTATCTTTCACATCTCAGACAGACTCTAATGGTATCATCTGTCAAGGAACCAAAGGAGCTCTGCTAAACCAGCACGATAAGATCAGCACTGAGTAGAGGAAATGCCAACAAAAATCTCCTACTTTTCCCTGGATTTTCATCCAAACAAGTATGGCACTTTAGTTCCCCCCCTTAACAAAGTCTCAGTGACTGAAGGTCGGCCCCATCCTCCCTCAGTAACACTAAATTAGTAAAAGAGATGTGTATTTTCTCTGAGTCACTCTCCGACCCCACCGCTTGTCTATAAGGCCTCAACTCCTTGGTGGAACAGGATCATCACACGGAGTAGCTTTCTAGGCAAATGTTGGCATCACGTGCTGGAACTCACAATGGGAAGAATTCAAAATTAATACCATTGCACCACCCAGAGAAGATGCCATGAAAGGAGACCTGCAGAAAACATGAACTATGTAACATTCAATACCAGAAAACTGAGCACCAGATTCAGAGAAGTATTTAGGCACTGAATTTCCACTGACTTCAATGGGAGTTAGGTGCCTAAATGCCACACTGAAGCAAACTTTAGTAAAGAAAACTTTAAGGCTTGATTTTTCAAAGGTTCTATAGTTCCTACAAATTCTTCAGCATCTCCTTTGAGGAGCAAATCCTTCAAAGGAATGCCTAGGAGATTCATCACACATGTGTCTTGCCTGGAAATAACCATCAAATTCCCAGAGGAAACAGACTGGACCTGGTAAGTACATGAAACAAACAAACAAAACAAAACAAAAAAACAAACAAGAAAAAAATACAAAAACAACCAACCAAACAAAAAAAACACACACTAAACCACCTACTATAACATTGTTTAGGTGTCACTGGCTTCCTAGAGCCATTTAGCAATGTGAATCTCTAAGGCAGGATCCTGTCTCTACCATCAGGCTTACGGAGTGGCAAGATAGAATCATAGAACTGTTTCAGTTGGAAGTGACCTTTAAAATCATCAAGACCATCTATTAACCCAGCACTGCCAAGTCACCACTAAACCATGTCCCTCAGCACCATATGTGTTGGGTTTTTTTTTCTGAATCCCTCCAGGGATGGTGACTCCACCACTTACCTGGGCAGCATGTTCCAGGGCTTTACAACCCTTTCGGTGAAGAATTTTTTTCCTAATATTCAACTAAAACCTCCCTTGGCACAACCTAAGGCTGCTTCCTTGTCCTATCACTATGATAAGAGGCATCTGACAGTACTGTAGAAGAATACCTGATAGACATTAGCTTCTTGTTAAAACTTACAAATTGTTTTTAATTAACATAGACATCACTGAATTTCACTGTCTCTTAAAGCAAAACAACAAATGAAAACCAAACAAGAAACCTGTCCCCAATAACATAAAGCACGAAACTGATAGGGTTCTGTAACTGACCATCTGTGAAGCAACTGAACAGCACAAGCTCTTAAGTGAGCACCAAAGGGTAATCACTCACCCTGTTCAGAAATATAAATCAAAGATACCACCCAAAGGAAAAGGGAAGGAAAAAAGGCCCTCTTGATGACAGTTCAGACTGAAATTAATTTGCCCACTTGCAGAAATTCTGAAAGTGTTTACTCTTGATTTTTCATCCCCACCACACGGCAGCTGATTTCTTCCAAAGCACACACTTGCACTGTTGTGGGCTGCTGAAGCAAGACAGCCGACACTGGAAACAGACATGTCCTGCAGTGGCATGGCAAGCAATGGGCACAGCAGCCACACCACAGGGTTCATGGAGCCATAAGTACATATACAGAGACTTGTGTCTGGCCCAGGGACTGACAGAGGGGGAAGGTGTCGCAAATATAAATCTTAGGCCAGGGAGCCAAAGAACTCAAATGAATTTTAGTCACATGGGTATCTCTCAGTTTCCCTTGGCTGCCTCAATCATCTGTGGCCCAAAGTTGTAAAACCTGCCCACAGCTGCTCTGCTCACCCCCAACCTGATGTTTCACACTGTGACTTTATGCAGGCTTGTTTGGGTCTAACAAGGTCCTTATTTTTCTACAATGCAGGAAATAAGGAAACCAGCCATCAATTATTAGAAGCGCAGCAGATCTGAGCTGTGTGGCTGTAAAACAGATTTTTCTTTAATGAAACTGAGCTGGCATTTGCCAGAAATAACAAGTGCCCAAGACCAAAATGTAAATCAAAACTAAAGGAGAGTTTTCAAAACTTTGAATCATTGGTAGCAACAGACAAGCTCAGAAGGAGGTTGGTATGATTTTGGAATGTCTTAAAAATGTGTGACTAATATGACTTCTAAAGACATTATTTGTGAGTTAGTATTTCAGTCTCCCCACAGAAAGAAAACATCATGACCAGAAAGGGCCACAATGTTTGCTGTAATAACTGTGTTAGTATGTCACTACTGTCGTACAAGGAAGGAGGCTGAGAGCCTTTGTTTTCATTTCAGAAAGCAAACAAAGGGAAGACATTAATGTTGAAAAATCATCAGTGCTTGGTAAGAGAAGGAAGATTACAGCTGTTACCCATTCCCCACATGTCCAGGTTTTAAACCCAGCACTTGGTTTTAGTTGGTCTCAGCCCAGGTCCTAGGAGACAGTAGGTTCCATCACATCTCTGAACAGAGACTAGTCTAGTCAAGGAGGAGTGGTGCTGTTTGCTGAAGAGTGAGACATAACAAGAGGAAAGAACGGGCGGGTTTGGAGGAAACATTAGTTGCTAGCAATTGCCTTACCATAATTACTGTCAAAACCGTGTGACTGTGGTGCGGTAATGCCCCTCCATCCCCAGTCTGCCCCCTACTCTTTGTCATGAAAACCAGAATGAGACCCTAAATTTGGCCTCACTATGGATACTAGGCCCATGGACTGCAGTGCAAGTGGAAGCCATTGGGGTGATCCAGCTGCTTTGTTTTGTGATTCGACTGTTGAATGCAATTGTCCATGGCTGAAATTAATAATTTCTTCCATAGGAACATCCAAACCTGGTTCAGCAACTCAAAATACTGGGGATTTATCATATCCTTTGCAAAGCTGTGCCAGGGCTAATTATCCTTGCAGTCAGAAACACGACTCTTCTTTCTTGTTTGATCTTCCTTGGTTTCCAGCTTTGAAATGCTATTCTGCATTTATCTGCACTCAAAAGAACCCTCAAGTATCACAGTTTTTCTCCTCTGGTTCATCTCCAGAACAGACAAGATTGTCACCAATCTTCCATTAGTCCATTAGCACCACATACGGGTTAGTATCTTCCAGTTCTTCTCCACACTCTGATTTTTCAAAGCCATTTAATAAAGTTTTAGCATTAATCTATCTTACTGCAACTAGAGTTATGCTTAATGGAAGGGTAACATCACTTCACTATACTTTTTAATAATGTATCATATCACCTCATACACCCCATTAGAAATGTATCTTCTCAGACCAATTCAATATGACATCTCAACACTTTCCAGTGTCACTGTTTTCCAGGACAAACTGCCTCCCATCTATAAAAACAGCTTAAATCCTCCATGCCAATGTACAGTCTCGTGTGTTTGACTGTATGAAAACATTCATTGTCCAGATCCTGATCACTGCTTAAGAAGCCTATGTCATATGCCAGTCAATTTCTAATTTTTATCTATTATGCAACAGTCATATTTTACTGGCAGCGGGTTTCTATTTCTGTTAGGATTTCAGTAGAAACTATTAGATAACACTGGAAACAAAACTCAAACTTTCAGAGCTGTATACAAACTACTGTCACTGAACAAAATATTGTTGTTTAGTGTGCATCTCAATTTCTATGGACAAATCAATTTTCACTTCATTCAAAAAGCATCATTATTGTTTTCTATACCACTATTTTTCTGCCATCAACATTGCATGTGACAATTCAAAATGTATCCCAGAAGCTTTAGTCTAATTTACCAACACATCTACCTCTGCCAGTCTTGCTCTCAGGCTTATTATAAAACAGGAACAGGCTTGATGAACTCTTTGAGGATAGAGAACAGCTTCCTTCAGCTGCTCTGTTAATGCAGATTTCCGCCACAACACATCCCCAGTTCTAAACAGTCTAAACTCCACCTGGACCATAAGGATGTAGATATGACCAAAAACTAAAGGCCGATACTGCTGGAGGACTTCAGCACAGTCAGTTAATTTTCATATTTGGAAAACAGGATGCATTGCGAATGAATAATAATAATAATTCAATGTGAGCCTAATTCAGTATCAATAAGGCTATTTCCTTCTTCAGAACAATGGTTGGCATTTTCTATCCCCAACAGGCAATCATTTGTTAGCAATGGCATGTCCCCAGAATGCCACAGAACATTTCACAACTGCTTTGCACATAAAAATCAATCATTTTCCATGCCCAGTTGTCCCATCACTGGCTTTCCCAAGTGCTCTTACAGCCCTCCAGTCAGTCTTTTTTTTTATTGTATGCCTTCTTGGTGTTTTCTTGACAAACAAATGAGTGGTCAGAAACACCAACGTTAGAGAAGAAGGGATTTGAACTTTGCTCAGTAAGTCAGAGAGAACAGAAGCCTGGCATATTACAATCTGAGAGACCTTTTCTAACTATGGTGGCTAAGCAGTGCAGTGTGGGAATTAAAAACATCACAGGAAAGATGGTCAGGCCCAGTTAACATCCCACAGTAGGCTTTTCATCCAGCCTGTCTTTAAAAACTTCAGTGACAAACAACTCACAGCCCACTTGGGCACCATATGCTAAGTATACCTTGTTAACAGCTTTCCTAGTGTTGAGCCCACATAATCCCTGTGGAAGAATAAACCACTGCAGAAGAGACAGAAGGTGCTGAGTATCAGGTCATTTCAGAGTACCAACAGGGGAAACCTACAAGGCACACTCGGGTTCAGAAAGGATGCCACAGGAGATGATCTTCCATACCAGAACAAGACTGGTGCCTCTGAAGGATGTGTGGGCACCATGCACACCAATTATAACTCTGACCTATAAATCACTGGATTCCATGTCTAGCAAGTCCTTCGTGTATCTACCTTATATTATAAATCTGGGTTCCTCATCAAACTAGCAAATGATGTAGTCAGGAGCCTTCACACTAGAAGCTGTATCCAATCTTCAGATTGTTTTCTCCAGTGATAGTATCATAATTGATTTTTAGCTAAACGCTAGTTGGTTATAAGGCTGTTTTTCACCAAGTTTCCTCTCAAGTCTCATATTATCTAGGTTCTGAAACTGCCTCCCTGTCACTTCAGAGTGACTGCTTGCTGCCACAACATCTACCCCATGCATAAAACATCTTTATCACCTCTAATGTTTACTGTTCTTCACTTTCAAGTCTCCCAGCAACTTCTCCAGCGGCTAATAAACTCTATTGTTGGCATTAATACTAACCCTTAGCAAGGAAAGTTCCCCAAGCAGGTTAGTCCCACTTTGAGAAACTTAACCTGGGTACCAATGAAGCAGCAATCCTCTGCAAAACACCGGTGTTTTCACTCAAGCTTGGCAAATAAACTGCACTTGAAGCCAATACCATCATACATATGGGCTCAAAACACTACTGATGATTAGTCATTGCAATGGTTTGTTTTCACTTTCTAGATTTTGTGCCCCTTTATATTGGCTTTCTATGACTAAACTTGCAAAATATATGCACTTGTAAAAATATTTGTGGAAGTGGCAAATTTATAAGCAAATAGGCATAAAAGTGAATTTTGACAAAGCAGTCAGAGTATTCCTGCCAGTAATCTCTGCCTAACAGCTTCTGACAGGATGCAGTAAGAGAAAGGAGATCTCGTATGAATAATGTTTCCAATAAAAGCTAGCCAAATCACCCTGACAGATTTTGAGTATTTACACATTCAACAGACCAAAAGCTATTTACACCAGTTGCCATACTTCCACGTATTTAGCCCACAATCCAAGTAAGTTACAACCCTTTACACATATTTAAAAATAAGCCAATAGCAAAGTTGCACCAAGTAAAAGACAAAGGCCAGAAGACTAAGAGAGTAGAAAGAATAAGTTATTGAGACTCAACAGCAGGGAAAGAGCAAGCAGGCTCTAGGGGTAAACATCCACTTAAATTTCCTGCATACCCATTCAATTGAGAGAGATGCTGAAATGCATGGGGATCTTTGTTTTGAAAAGAGAACCATTCATACACATAGTCTGTAGCTTATCCCCACAAAAATATGGCAAGTCAGCAAATCTTATCAAATAGCTTAAGAACTCAAAGAAAAAGAATAGGAGCCAATTTGTGGTGAGTTAGCATGAGGAAAAATAAGAAGCAGGACTGTTCAGATTAAAAACGTGAGACATCTTTTTCTTTTGCCAAGGGAACTGAGTCCATACTTACAGGACAAATTTCTATGCATTAGCCTTCCAGGGCTCAAGTCTGCCTCCTTTTTATCCACTCTTGGTTTTAAAATGGCATCACTTCAGATTTGCACCAAAGCTGGGCATAATGGAATCAGGCCAGCTCAGTTGCAGTTGAACATAAACCAGCTCTGATGACTTCAAGGAAACTGAACATTACAACAATCAGATATCCAGAAATGAGGAATTTAGTGTTGCTTTTTCCTCTTCAAGTCCTGGAGCTGTGTGCAAAGTCTGTTTTGCCAGAGTGATGAGGATCTTGGGAACCTTGGAGTCGCTACCTGCACCTCAAGCCCAGGAGGCATACATCCATCTGGTGATTTCTGCCTGAAGCTGTAAGAGACTTTCCCATCTGCTGGAAGGCAAGGGCAACCCTGAAGTTGCTTCCTCCAGCAAACCAGAGGAGAATATTTTCTTCCCAACAGGTACTTATTACTGGCTAGTTCAAATACAACTCCCCTAATGTAGCCTCCTTTCCCTCACCTCAGTGTGTCAAGCACTAAAATAAATGAATTTGTTCTTCAGCAACAATTCTGCAACTGGCAGCACAAACCAGATGCCAAGCATTAAGAAGCCCAACTAAAATGTTCCATTAAAAAACTTACTCTCCTAAAGATAACAAATATGTATTTTGCACTTTTCACCACTCACACTCAAGGACACCAACAAGGGCAAGCACCACGTACTTCACGTAGCAAAGAGAGAAACCAAGTCCATAAGCACACTGTGTAGGGGGTGTGCAGCCAAGCTCAAGCAAGTGCCACCCCAGGCTGATACAGCCCTGTGTTGCAGTGCATCATCCTGCAATACCAGATCAGATCTCAAACGGAGCACAAACACATCACCTGAACACTGCACTTGAACTAGCAAACCCTGTCCCTCAGCATAGAAAATGAAGCTGGCCCTGATGGTGTGCTGAAACAACTGCACTGTTTGGGGCTCAAAACTGACTTGTCTTTCTCCACACCATACTCTGTTACAGTCATGCAGGAGAAGTATTATGAATACTATACAGACTTGCCCCAAAATGATATAAGAAAGTGGTACAATTGAGAAAAGAGTCCAAGTACCCTAATTCTTTTCATCTTACGTACTTGGCCATGTCAGATGCTGGCACAACCCTTGTATTATTTTTCTCTGCCTTCATCTTTTTTCCTTCTTTCACATACGATGGGACATCACACCAGCTTTAGATCAATGCAAGGTCCTGAACAGGAAGAAAAACTAAAGATGAACATGCTGCGCTGACTGATCTTGCCATCTGATCTTCTGGGCTGCTTCTGCTTGCACTTTTTACCCTGGGAGAGGGTTAACACTTGGATCTTCTGTGCCTCAAGAAAGCACGGATGGGATTTTAAAAAACATACAGTACTAGCCTCCTCCTGAAGTCAATGCTACAACTCCCAGCAATTTCTGCAGAAGCAGCAGAGCAGAGCAGGAGTTATGAAACCTCATGTTAAATCCTTTCTGGGATTTTCCCAGAAAATACTGGGAAATTACCAGAAATTTCCTCTTTTATATGTTCTCACTTTAACTCTTCTCTGTGCAGCACAGATGGGGGTTGGACTTAGTCAAAGAACAATAAGCAAGGGCTGTTTGGGGGTGAAATGAGTCCTCCTGAATGCAAAATGCTACTTTTCTCAAGCACTTTTCCTGTCTTATTTGGTGTTCTCTCGAGTGTCTGCCACAACAGAGATGTTCCATCAAAGAGCACAACATGCAGTCATTCTGACTGATCATTTTCTCTCAGTGAAGGATTCAGGTTAAATCAAAGCCAGCTGCTTTAGAGAGGGGCAGGCGGCTAAAAAGAATTTAAACAAAATAATAATAAAAAATTCAATCTAGAACCTACATACATAGGAAATCTACTCTTGTATTTCAAATAAATAACTCTAAGATATTTAAGACTCATGCACAGAAAACAATTTCTTAACTTTTTCTTTTTTAAGTCATCTTCTTGCGTTGTTGTTCTGCCCTAATAACTCTGAAATGTGCTACTCATCTCTCCCAGTTAAATATCCTGTTTCACAAGCCCACTCCCAGATATCTGAAACTGCACGGCATTTCTATCTAGCTTTAGGCATCTAGCATTCCAAAGAATTAATATTTAAACTTATTATAAAGGAATGGGGATTGCGTTAAGCATGTAGTATTCAGCAAAACATTCATATTCATAAACTGTTGTGTCATTCATTTAAAACGTATTTATCATTCTTTAAACTCAAAAAAAGATTATGCTCCAAAACGGTCACATGTGTCTGAATTTTCCTTTTACTACAAACAAGACTTAGATAGGATTATAGAAAGCAAGCTATGGAATTTTGATTTTTACAATAAGCTTAAAATTATATCTTTCTTTGCCTAGGGGATTGTTGACTTCAGTACTTAAGTGACTTAACGACAGCTAATTGTGAAAAAGCAGTGAATTGCAGCACTTATTTTAAATAATCCTAGACACTCTACCTCTTCTTGGGAAGTGACTCAAGTTAACATTCTTCTACATATTATTGCTCTTATGACTCTTCATTATAGATTAATGAATAAAACCCCCTAATTGGTTAAAAAATGTCACTTAATTGTTTTTTTCCTCATATATTAGCCTTTGATTTACACCTCACATACGCTATCCCAAGCCAGCATGTGTAATTTATTTACAGCACTGGAAGGGAGGCAAAATACATCATCTACTGTTATACAACCTTCTACTAGGTATTAAAATACCAGGCCCCTAGAGACACACTTCATATAGTTCGGCAAGTTCCAAAATAAACCAATTCACGAACCCCTTAAGCACTTAAAACAACAATGGAGATTTGTATTAAAAAGTTAGTTTTACAGTATTTGATGATGTCGCCTTAATGTCATTTTTCCCTCTGGCTAAATATGCAAAAAGCACATAAGAATGTATTTGCTTTCCTCTCATTCTAAAATAATTGACAACTCTATAGCTCTCACAAAGCCCTCTTATCACACATATAAATGCAAAAATTAAACGTAGTTTAAGATGCTTTGCATTCACTTAACCCTTAGAATAAATTTGACTGGGTAGATTTAATTACAGTGCTCCTTTACCAATACACTGTGCAAAATAATCACACATACATTCAGACATAATGACAGAAAAGTCAGACATAATTATTAAAGTAAAACCATTGCTTAAAAAAAACCCCATAGAAATAGACCTCAAGTACTTTGTGATGAGTTGACTGAGATCAAACATTAAATTCCTAAATGCCCAAAACTTTAAAATAACTTAAACCACAGTATTTGGATCTATTTCCTATTGTACGTCTTGCAATGTCTCATCTGTTTTTCAAGTAGTTCCCTTTCTACAAATAATCATTAACAATCATTTAATATATCCAAACTAATGACTGTAGTAAAGGAAAAAAAAAAAAAAAAAAAAAAGGTCCTTGTTCCAGTTTACTAGTGAAGCGCAGATTCTGAGAAACAATAGTTCCAATTGACATTTCACATACTGGGTGCCAGAAGTGTAATAGGAGGGGAAGGAAAAAGGGGAATTCTTTGCCTCTCTTCCTCAAAGCCTCTCAAAGCCTGTGCAGAAAGGTAGCACTGCAGTAGTCCAAACTGATACTTATCTGAATGGAAGAACCAGCCCTTGCTTTTTTTTTTTTTTTTTTTTTTTTTTTACACGCCTCATTTAAATGCAATAAAACGGCATGAGTGGTTTTAACTGGTTGTTCTGTCTATGTCATTGTAACGCTCCCTGCTCTCAGGAGAAGATAACAGCTGTGCCATATTCAGAAACACATACTTTTGCTATTGTTTGCACATTTGTAGGGCAAGATTACACTGTACCACAATCAGTGAGCACTGCCCTTGCTTTGGAACCCTGTATTCTTTGAGTTACATTAGTGTGCTGGGAAGCAACGTTTGGTGGCTGAGAAAAAAAAGCAAACAAAAACAACAGTCTGTTAAAAGTAGTTTCATGCGCTGTGAAATGATTACTAGATTGCATGCCTTGTTCAAGCTTGTTGACATATAATGATAAAAACCTGGAGTGCAAAATGGAGCGGTTTACATCTCTATTCCCTCTCCAATTACCCTGCCATCAACATCTTCAACAGTTCGAAAATCACTAAACAGCAGAGGTTTGCGTTTCTAGAATAATGGTAATCGTGGTACTGAACATGGAAATTACATTCACCGTACTACAAATTTCTCTTCATAATCCATATGTTATTCCACTTCCTAGCTTACAGATGGGTTTAATACAAGCTTATTATTTGTTCTACAAGCTTTTCCCTGTATACAGGATGAAGCACTTCTGTAATATTAGGATTGAAATACTGACACAGCTGAAGTTAGTAGCAAGTCTCCTACTGATATTAATCTTTTGAAGTAAAATTTTGTCCCTCCTATCCCATATACTAAGCATCTTTGCTCACTGAAAGTGCAAACCAGAACACTTTGTTGAAATGAAGAAGTACTATCTCCCAGAAGACACTTTACATTTAGCAGTTTTACTAAATAGAATCTTTAAACACTTACAGAATATAGTCTCAAATCTACTAAAAATCCTCAGCATACACTTTAACAGCTTCTGGGTATACAGGGATTAACTCTAACATAAAAATAATCATTTAGATATAGTTGAATACATAATGTAGAATATTCTAAGTCCAAAGTATTTGCAGTTAATTAGACTACTGACAGGAACACAGCAATGCACATACTTAAGCACTTCCAGGATTTAGATTTTAAACTTTTTCTTACTATAAAAAAAGAAAGGAAAATATATTTTTCTTCTTATCCCATTTAGCAGAATATATAATAATCTCCATTTTCATTCCATGTGCAAATTTAACATTTTAAAGACAGAAGAACTGATTTCTCATTTTTTACTACTATTCCTTCAAGTAAAACTCAAGAAGTTACAAAATCTCTTCCACAGATCAGACTCATTTCTCAATCTGACATTATTTGTTATTCTATATAATTCCACACAATATGAAGATAGATATAATATTTATTCACTTTTTCCCACAGCTCTTAACTTTTTTCATAAATCAGAAAGGAGGTTTTTTTCTTTTACTTTGAAACTGCTGAATGTCTTTATATGACAGGTTGACTGGTGTATATTCTAGTTTGCATTTACTAAATACTCCCTACTACCAATCCCTAAGTAACAAATAATTCAATTATTAGATACAATTAAACTTCTCTTAAACTAAATCCTTGAAAGGGTCATCTTCAATTCAGTGACTCGGATTTTGCAACACAAATCGTTAGAAGAATTTCCTTCAGCAGCAAGTAACTGGAAGTTATTTTCCTCTTGAAGACAAGTAAGCATTTCAGCCAGTTTAAGTGAAAAGGGGACAGTCACAATTTATCCCAAATTAATTTATGCACATATTCTCCAACCTGCTCCTTTTACAAAACAAAACAAACAAAACCAACCAAACAAAACCCCACAACAGCCCATGAAATGAAAAGGAGTTCTGTAACTGCAAATTCTGTTCTAATAAACCTTTAAATTCCTTTTTGTGTGGAGAATTCAAATACAGCAAGCAAGAGAACTACAATGAAAAGAAGAAAAAATTATTACTACAGCTCTGTATAAAAATCAAGGGTTTAAAGATCACCATACCAGTGAGCCCATTCCCTATCTCCTTATCAGCCAATATAATATTTATCAGCTCTAGGCAGTCCCATTTGCTCCAGTGGGATAATTCAGGTGAACACAGACAAGGTGTATGAAAGAAAATAGCAGAATCAGGTCCAAGAGCAGTCAATACACCTAATAAGTCACATAACCAAAACATATGCTTTTGTTTAAGATCCCAACAGTATAAGCTGTTACTTATGCAAGGACTGTCCTGCTAACCAAGAGAATAGTCACAGAGGGGTGAAAGGGCAAGATTTAACCCTCCTCAACAGCAGAACAACATTTATATGTTTAAATATCTTGGTTGCATGTTTGCTGAAAGAAGCTATAATTGAAAAACAAACAAACAAACAAACAGAAACCCCAAAACACAAAACAAACAACAAACTAATCCACTTTCTCCCTGTCTGAATAAAAAAATACTCTCACCAAGGAAACACCCAACTACTGCAAACCGAACAGCTTATTGTTTTGCCCGCTGTAAGTTAATATCTGAAGTGGTTACTGCAAAGGTTCAGGCCATTTGGATGATTTCCCAGTGGCACAACTAACAGGATAAATCTCGTCATTTCTACTGAGTCACAAATTAGGTACACCAAATGAAACTGGAGAAGAATGAAAAGAAGTGTTTCCTGGTAACAATCATAATCAATGTCATTTAAAAAATGAGATATTTGTTAATAAACTACCCTTTTGTCACCACCAAAGCTTTCTTTCCAAAAAGTTTATTTTCTGTTGACATAACTATTTTGCCCTATGTTACTTTCAAAATGGTAATACTGTAGCATGAAATTCAACAAAACAGAACCAAAACCCCAGAATCCCAGAAAAATACTGTAAAATGGACTTCATATTTAAACACAAGGAAATCAACAAACAAATAGTGTAGTGTATAGCACAGTCAATCGTATGAGAAGGGGAAGGCTATGTGAAAACTGGGTATTTATTTTAAGCAACTCCCAAACAGAATAAAACATGATGCGCAATTCCAAAATACTGATATTTTTGGTAAACACACAACATCTCAATCCTTTAGAGTTTAGACACAAATGATCTGATTCCCGGAAGTAATCCTCACCACCACCCCTCAAGTTTTTGTTTGGCTGTTCATGTAAAAAAGTCTTGTTTAGGCACGGAAGCATTTTGCACGATCATAACTTAAACACTCTGAAACAGTGGAGCAACACCAGAGACACATTACAACAGCAGGATGCTTTTTCCCTATTGTGATTACTTCAAAGCTGTGCTTTTTATTAGTAGGGTAGGGTATCATTTTGATTCATTCTTTTTTCGAAAATATAAATAAAAATGTAAAGGCATGTTTAGGAAAAAAAAAAAATCTTTACAGCTAACTATAAAAACTGATTTTTCTCTTGTTAAAGAGGGTCTTTTACCCTCCCTACTTGCAGCTTTCAACTGTGGATAAACCAAAACCAGGAGGCACATTCTGTAATCTAACCCAGATTGCAGAGGGAATTACTGGGTACACGGTACTCTGGGACTGGAGAGCAGGAGACACACAGCATGATGACCTGAAATCAAGCTGTCATCAGTTTCTTTCCCAAAACCTTTTACTGGGTAGATCTGACTATTTCCCTCATTCCCACTTCTTAGCCATCCCTGGTCCTTTTCCTTATCTTCCTGAGAGAACCAGGATTGTTGGGAGATGGTTTACATCACTTCTTGAAAGATCAGTGGCTCTCCTGTCTGCAGCATAAGTCACTTTATATACACAGAGCTCTAATTTTACAACTAGATCTCAGTGAGCAATTGAGTGACTTTACTCAGAAGCACAGGGTGATGAGCAGGGGCTGGCAGCTCTCAGTATTCAGTGGGAAAACTCTAAAATGGCCAAATGGACATTATGGCACTTGTGCTGCTGCTTCTCACCTCTACGGTGTCAGCAACCCACATATTTTAAATCAGACCCCTAGCCCAAAATTTTACTTTCCCCAACTTGTTCTGAAAATACTGTCACAGGGAAAAACCAAACCAAAACAACACCCAAAACCCCCAATGTTGCTGTCTTCGGAAGAATCCAACATTATCCATCAAAACACCATGCTCAGTAAATGAGCCCTATCCTGCCCATGAATACCTCCTACTTACTCCCATGACTCAAGTCACCCATATGCTGAAGCAACCACAGGGTAACACCCGAGACAGAAAATACATTAAACAAAAAAACAACAACAAAACTTAAAATACAATTTTTTCCCCAGTGGTAAAAAGGGGGAAATGATCAGTCACAAAAGATGTATTAAAAGCCTTCTTGCATGCCCACTTTCATCTACTATAAAAGTCCCAAGTGAATGGGAATTACACTTTTCTTTCCCTCCCTATAGATCCCTGCTCTCTGCAGTAGCCACAAGATGAATATGCATGAAAAGACCACTAAGTAGCTCAAAGAGTAAAAGAAGTTATAAAAAAAGGAAAACATTTCAACAGTCTGCTTTGGTAGGGCAATGCACAGGTGGGATTTTAAGTGAGTACAATCCCTAGTCAAGTGGCAGCAACCTCACTCACGGCACCACAAAGGACTTGAACATCTTCTGAGTCCCTTCTACAGGCAGCAGCTGCAGTAGCACAGCAGTACTAGAACTTGTAGCTGTCCCTTTATGCTTTGTGAATCCTCCTTCTCCCCCCCCCAACCTGGTTCTCTGTAACAGACCTTCATTTCATTCTTGCCAAACATTAACTTTTTTTTTTTTTTTTTTTTAAATCAGGAGAGGAGAATTGCAGCATTAACAAACAGAAAAATAAAAAAGGTAATTTATAACCTGCTGCTCCACCCTGTCTGTATTCACTGGTGACGAACAAACACATCCTACAGTTTACAGGACAGACCTCACACAGATTGAGGTGTTCATTAACATAACTTCTTGACAATGAAAGGTGCCATCACCCTAGGTAACAAGCTCACAAAAGAAAATGTTACTAGTCCCAGGGAATGCAGTCTACTTTTATTTTTCAGAAGACTAGCGAGAAAAGGATAGACTCAAAAAATCCTAGTAAGAATTTGTCTTACACCAGCAGCTAGAGAACAGGAAAAGACTGGAAAGAATACCTTTTTAACTTCACAAAAAAGAATTGCTTTAATATTAATAACCTTAAGTGTACATATATCTCTGCAAGTGACTCTGGAGTGTAAACGAATGTTGGAATTCCCTCTGAATCCATTTAGCAATACCTCAGAGGGACTATTTTAAAACTAAATTTTTATTAACAAATTCCAGCTCAATTAACAACTTTTGTCTCAAAGGGTAACTAACAGTTTTAGTAGACAATTCCTAACCTAATTTCAGTGCCACTTCTTTAACAATGAATAGATGAAAACTGGGCATTTGTTAACTAGCAGAATCTGACCTTACGGCACGCCTTTCAGGCACCAGGAATCTGAAGTCTGAGGATTCACTGCCTGAATCCAGCATTTGTAACACCTTCTCAAAATACAAACTATAAATCCAAGCAACCGTGGTGAAACTGCTGAATAAGAACTAGGCATTTATTGTCAGTCAGGCATACTCACAAGCACGCTCAGGCACAAGACAGACTAACCCAGTGTTCAGCAACGTCCTCAAAACAAACACCTCTGAGAAGCGACCAAACCGAGCAGTGGTCACTCAGGAGAACTAAAGATGCTAGTCTCAGGATTTCTTAAAGAATACTGAGAAACACTCTGCTTCCAAACAGAAAAAACAAACAGGCTGGTTTATCCTGCACCTCCAAGGTGCATAGGGAAAAAAAAAAAAAAAGCTTTCAAACTTGCAGTTAAACAAGTTAGAGAACATTCTGAAGACCAGAAAGAAAAGGGAAAATAGAAAAAAAAAAAAAACCCACACAAAACTGGATACACGTTTTTGTTTGTTTGGTGAACATTGGTTTTGGTGGTGGTAGTGTTCAGCTCAAGCGTTTTTAAACTCACCCTTCACGCTTTGATGTTTCTGCTGCTGGAAATAATCTTTAGAGCCTCTAGTGCATCGCAGCTCCTGTGCCCTTGGCAGAATTGGGATCCTCTCGAATATGCTGGGTCTTTTGGGGATGAAATCTAGCAGAGGCGCTGACATTTCAGGGGGACTCTGCTGTGGCTCCGTGTGCTCACTGCCGCCGCTGACAGTTACTTTAAACGACATCTGAGGATTCAAGAGAGCTTTACCAGTGCTGGGACGAGTCACCCGCGACAGTTCCTTCCGAGCAGCTCCCTGGCATTTATCGGTCACCTCAAAGCGGGCCGGACAGGCGCTGGTTTTCTGACGCCCTGCGAGCTCACAGTGCATGTCCGCGTCCAGCAGCTACCAGGGCCCTCGCCGCTCTCCTGCACCGAGCGGCAACACGGGGGGGGGGGCGGTCAGCGCCAGCCGCCGCCTCAGCCCCGCACCGGCTGCCTCAGCCTCGCGCCGGCCGCTTCAGCCCCACCGCGCGCGCCGCCAACGACCGTTAACGGCCGCTCGTGTGGCGCGAGGGGAGGCTGCCCCCAGCCCGCAGCCGGCCGCGAGGAGCGCGAGGCGCCCGCAGCCCCACTCGCTCCCTCACGCGTACCGGCCGGAGGAGGGGGAAAGAAATGGAGGGGCTTAGACCTCAGCAGCGGCTCGCCAGTGAGGGACGCGCAGGCTGGCGCCGCGCATCGGCTTTCCTCTCTAGGCAACACCGCAGGGCTTTTCGTAATCGCTCCCGGGAAGGCGAGACCGGCCGGGAGGGGAGGGCAGAGGGGCCAGGCACACGGCCGGGGTTGTGTCGAGGCCGGTGCCTTTCAGATGAGGCATCCAAACAGCGGCCACCCAGGCAACGGCGGACGCGGCAGCGCACGCAACGCCGCAGGGCGTATTTGCTAATGCCGGGCGTTGACGCCGGGCACACCGCGGCCCCGGGGTCGCCAGCCCCCGCGCGTGAGGGAGAGCCCGCCCGGGCGCCGGCAGCGGCGGTGACAGCCGCGACCCCGCGCTCCTACCTGGGAGGGGCCGCCCGGGGGGACGCGCTGCCCGCCGGCTCCCGCCGCCCCCGCGCCCCGTCCTGCCGCCGCCGCCGCGCCGGGCTCATGGGCTCAGCCCCGCTCCCCCGCAGCAGGGCCGGCTGCCAGAGTGAAGGCGGCCCGGGCCATTACCCTGGCGCGGCGGCGGGGCCAGCCCTTCGCTCGGCCAGTCGGGGCGGGCAGGGGGAGGGCTGTGCCGCCGGGGCCGCCCCTCGGGGCTTTGACAGCGGCACGGCGGGTAGCGGGGTCCGCCCGCGGGCCGGCCCGGCCGCCCCTCGCGGCCTCGCCCTGAGAGAGGAGAAGGGGGCCGGGAATCCCGGGCTTGCCGCGGGCGTCGGGAGAGGGACAACACCTCCCTGCACGCAGCCCAGGCCCCATAAGAGGGCCCGCACCTTCCCTGTGCCCACGCCACCGGTGAGAGGTCCCTGCACTTGCCCACTTGCCTCCCGCGTGTTCCGTGGTTTTCCCCTGACGCCGAAGGCCTGGACCTTTTCCCCTCTGCCCGGGGGCCTTAAGGGTCACCATACCTGTCCTGCTCCCAGGTCCAGCTGCCTCTGTGCAAGGCACACAAGAGGCAGGAGCCACGGGATACCCCCCAAACCACTCCATCACTGAACAGCCAGCAGCACCCTATAAACAACTTCTGTGTGAAGCCACAGCCAGTGCAGCATGTCAGAGGAGCAGCAGGAGTGAGCAAAAGCCTTGCCCCGGGCCTGGGCTAGGGAAGCAGAAGATGTACGAGAGGGGAGGTAGAACTTGTCCAAGGCCTTTGGAGGCAGTTTGAGGTGTTTTCAGTGCTTCTGCCTAGATGGTGGCTATGAATTATTGCCTGTCTTTCCTGCAGGTGCCTAGAGCTGGCCCACTGCAGCAGAGACAATTAAGCTAGCACAGAACAAGTGACATTTGCACTGGCTCCTCCTGGGCCAGCTTGGGTCTGGAAGCAATCTAGCTGGGTTTATTAGCTTGGGCCTGGTTCCAAGTCAATGCAGGCAGAGCTATGATGTGCAGCTTTGCACCAGCAAGCTTTACCAGCCCACGCTTTGCTAGCTCAGGGATGTCTGCATCCTGCTGTCCTGGGTGCTGCTGTCAGCACAGGTGCAGCACAGCAGGTCTGTAACACATAAGCCCCACTCAAAGATAGTGATTCAGAGTCACCCCTGATTTACATAGGTGTAAATCAGACAGACATTTGTTCACATCAAATCTAAAGGAGAGGCTTGGAAAATTTAGCATGAGGAGGAAGGACAGCTACTGAACTGGCATCTTGCTTTAGCCCTCCTGAGGATCCCACAGCTAGACAACAGAGATCCTCATCTTCTTGCAGCTCAGCTGCTGCCCAGGCCACCTCACTCACTGTTTTATCCAACCTCTTAAGAGCATATGCCACCCTGTGGCATAAAGGAAAGGTCAAGACAGGAGGGCATGACTTTTTCTTGGCAAATGCTATGAATGTTGTGGATTTGGTGGGAGGGAGGCAATTCTCCTTAAGAGACATGACATCTTGAGAGGGAACAAGAAGTTCTGGGAGCAGCAGTACTAATGAAGTCTCGTTTGCAGAGCCTCTCCTCCTTCCTGACACTTCTTGGCTGCCTTGAGGTCTAGCAAAGGAGGAGCTGGACAGCCTTTGCTCTCAACAAGGCCTTAATAGGGTCTTTTTCTTCTGAAAGGCCACATCTTAAACTGTCAGAAGTTAACAGCACTCTGTCAAATGTGGTTGAAAACTGGTAAACGCCCTCAGAGTATGTCAGTGAGAACAAGGCTCAGCAAAAAGGGAGAAATTCCCACCTTACCTCTAAAGGAAACAAAACTAAATATCAACTAGCTGGCACAAACACCAAATTTAATGGTGATATCCCAGGGATTTGTAAAAACAAAGTAAAAATTTTCAGCATACATTCCCCCTCTGCACAGCTGTTCTCTACAGCCCCACACCACCTCTCAAGTTCTTCTACCCCTGCCTCCATACCCCAGCCCCATCCGTCTGCAGGGCCCTCAGGACTGAGACACTCTCTCTTCAATTTGGAAATGCTAAAGAGACCTGGCAGTGCTACCAGAAACAGGAATTAAGACACAGATACACTGCGGTAACAGTCTAAACCCCAGTGACGTGAAGAGGCAGGAAAATTTACTGAGGGAAATGTTCCAGAGTGCAGTGTAACCAGGGTAATTCCACTGCTTTCAGCACAGGAGTAAAAACAGTGTTTAGGTGGATCCTGAACATGGGCTCATCTTGTGGAAATTATGACAGCTGTATTGATAGGCACTGCTCAACTATCTAAACTAGAAAACAGGTAAGCTTGAATATATTGTGTAACTTCCTAGAGGGATTTTCCTTCATGGTTAGAGGGATCTTCCCACAGCAAGCAGGGAGCTGGACAGCTTCAGCACCTCAGCTGCACTGACCTCGTTAACCCGCATCACTCTGCGTTCCCTACCTCAGGCCACGCATCTCCTGCTCCAAACTGCTGTTGAATTCTTTTTTCTTCATCACCATCATCCAGCATATTCTGCTCAATACCGGCAGGTGCCGCCACTCGCTTAGCAATAGCCCAGGGCTGGGCTGCTGCAGGCATGAGGGGCCACAGAGCCTCCTCCGAGCTCTGGGCACCCACTGAGCAGGGGGAAGAAAACAGTCCAAAGCTTTTCTGGCTGGTTCTTAAGCCTATCACAGCTCCCAGCTTCACTGGCGCGTAGGGTTAAGGACTTTGACAGTGAGGTAAACATCTCTGGGGCAGGTATCTCACAGAGGTGCATAACACACTGTGGAACTCAAGCTGCAAGTACCCACCTTCCTTCAATTGGAAATGAGGCCCCATGGAGTCAAGCCTTCTCTCACACCCCAATTTTTTCAGTTTTGAGGCATTTGGAAGCTGCCCTGTCCTTGCTGGGATTATCCTGCTGGGGATACCTGTCCTGGGGTCTGAGCAAGAGAAGCAGGCAATAGATTAACATCCCCCTCCAGACCTAGCTATGCTTGACAGACTTGACACCTTGAGATGATCCAAAGCAACAACTTGGGTCCTTCAGCAAGTCCATAGATGTGAGAAGAACAAGTGTCCCTTGAATCACTGTACTAATGAAAGAGTTAAGCAGTTCCCTTTCTCTCCCTGCTGAATAAGAAGATGCTTCATATGTTTTGGTTCTGGAACAAAGGCCAAGCAAGTGCAATCGTGGCTGCTAAGACTGTTTTATGCCCTGGGTCACTATGACTTTGCTTTATGTACAAGCTGTACAGCAAATACTGATTCACCCAATGTTGTCGCTACATCCATGAGCTAGATGGGTGTCTCCCCTCCTTGTGTCCTTGTGAAAACCAGTCACTGGTTGGCCTCTCTCCCCATGACAACAATACTCTCCCTTTAGTAGAATAGGGAGGAGATTTCTCCATAATAGCCTTCTTGGTTGCTGAGGGTTGTGGTCATGGGTCAAAGCACGACACACAGCAAGTCCAGTTTCCTTTTCCCTCTGTTAAGTCACCATCACCAAAACAGACCTACCAGTTGAAGCAGATAAGCTGACTTCAGTCCCTGAAGCTAAGCTCTGGGGGTTACTTCATTCTGAGTCAGATACAAAAGGTGAAATTGCAGTTTGGGATAAAAAAAAAAAATATCCAGAGGAATGCAACCGCTTGCCTGAATAGCCTCTCACTGTGCCAAGTGGATAGGACACAGGTGATAAGTAACCAGAGACTTGCTCATCTGCCCATTCACTCCTAGTTGGTGCCCAAAGAGAGAGAAAACAGATGGTAGTCTGAGGCTAGCTCACGCTGGGGTGAAATCATACTTCACAGCAAGTAAGAAAAAGCCAGGAGACAGACAATTGGTACTGCAACAGTGCTAGTCATGCCCATGGGTGTCCTTGTAGCCAGGTGGTGCTGAAACACCAAGAAGTTCCCTGCCCTCATGGTTCTGGGCATTGTCAGTGGCAGGACAAGGCTGTGAAAAGAAAACAGCTCCTGGACCACGTTAGCCACAGAAACTGGGCAGCCCTGCACCAACACAGCACATACAAGGCCATATTGCACCAAGCCCAACTCAAAACATACACAGAGCAGCTAGGAAAAAAAGTTTAAACAAGTCTGATGCTTCATTTTTAATCTGCTGACACCAGCCAAGATCAAGTCATTGCCACAGTCATGGTTTCCCCAGGGTCTACAGGTGCTTTCACAGACACACAGCCCCTTTGCTTCAGACAGCACGAGCCCCTGTGGTCACAGCTGCACAAGCAGAGGAGCAGTGGTCCTGGCTTGAGGTGACACTGCCTGGCAGCTGTGTACACATGAGGACAATGAGAGATCACCTGTAAAAGGTGAGGGAAACAGGAGAGGGGAAAGAGCATTACATGAAGGGGACCCCAATTCACCTAATCCAGTCTTCAGCGTGCCCTTTACCTTTGTCAGGGACAGAAGGTTGTAACTGGCCTCGGCGTTACGGCTGGTCACAAACCGGATCTTCCAGAAACTCCTAGAAGCTGAAAGCTCCAGTTCCCAAGCACTTCTGTGGGAGGAGAGGAATGAAGCAGAACCGATACAAGTAAGGTGAGCTGCGTGGAGCAAACAAGCAGAGTTTAAGTATTAATCTCTAGTTCACATAACTGAAATCCCTGCTTCTGCTCCAGCAGGCAACAAAATTAAATTTTAAAAAGACACAATTGAAATTGTGGAGCCTTTGTGTAACTGCAGCAGGATAGACAGAGGTGGGAGGTGCTACCATGAGCATTCTGTTAATACAGGGCAAAACAAGCTCTCTGGTATGAGAAATGGCAAACTTTGTTATAAATAACCTGGTTGGAAACAAGCTGTCGACTCACACACAGCAGTTTATTTACAAAAGCATGCCAAGCCCAGACTTGTTTTTGTTTTAATTTACTGCACCACAGATAGTAAAAAAGAAACAACTAAACAGAAACTGAGCCAAGGGGACTGCCTCTGCAAGTACGCCCGTTTCTTAGAGATTGCCCCTATCCCTTTAAGGCAGCACAAAGCCCTTCTTTATAGTGGTTTTAAAATGACCTCCTAAACTAAGACAGCAGGGTCAAACTGACCACACATTATCTAGTGATGTACTCAACTATTGCCTCATAACTTGCTTATAGCTCTTGTCATTACAAAAGAAAAAAAAAAAGAAATTCCTCAGATCACTGTGACTTATCTTTTAAAACCAAGTCTCTTCTCAACAGCTAGCATATTTTGGGAAAAAATCATGCGGTAATCTTGAATCCACCTTTGTCCTGCAGAGACTGCAGGAAATGACCAGCATCCCCAGAAGTCACTGTAACACTGCAGATCTTTGGCTCCCTCCTACCTCCCCAGTTAATTGGTAGGTCATTCTAGAGGACTTGGAAGGAAAAAAACCTCTGAAGAATGGTTCAGCCAGCCTCCATTCAGGATGTGGCTGTTTACACCTGCAGTTAGCTTCCTCAGTGATCTGTATTCTTTCTTTGAATCAGTCCAGAGTCACTTCTCACACTGCACATACACAACACAGGTAGTAAAATAAACTTAAGACAAACAAAAAACCCAGGACAGCACAACTAAAGAATGTTCAGCTTGTAAAATCCCGTACTCAGCATTGGGATATTGGGATATGCTGGTACAACCTTGATTCACACCTACTATAAAAGGGTTATAGCACTGGTGTTATAACACAGCCCCCCCAGTTATTTTGCTTGGGGATCCATGTATGTGGTGCACTGAAGACAGCCATTGCTGATAGATGCTCTTCTGGTTTCTCTTCATCAGTACAATGTCTGGACCACACATTGGATGTATTTGCTGCACATCAGCCAAGCCCTGCACTAAATACAGAGTTAATTTACTTCAGAGCATTTCTCTGGTGTCCATCAATGCAGCAGCCTAACACTTTGCCAACAAATATTTTGTTAGCAGCACTGAAGGTGAGGGAGGGTGGGATTAAACTGAGCCCCATTTTACAACAGAGACCCTGAAGCCAAAAGCTTCAGTTTGAGTGCTAAACTTGTGACTAAGACTGCCTGCTCCCCCCACCCCCTGCTCCAGATTATTTATCATTTCCCATCATTGTATGTGGTAGACTACAATTTCAGGTCCATCAGTTAAACTCAACCCTTGGTATCCCAAACAGAGCATGCAGAAACTGGGAGGCTTGCACAGAGTGGCCACCAAAAGAGCTGAAGTGCTGTGCAAGGACCTCTGTGATAAAAGCAAGGACAAACTCATTTGTCCCTGGCAGTGCTCAGCTCGTACTGTGACACCATGGTGTCTGATAAATCCATCCCCAGACCTGACTGCCAGGGTCTGCAAACACAACAGCCCCTCAGTACCTAACTTTGAGCTACAAGCCTGTGCTCAACCCAAAACTTGTACCACTGCTGACAAACAAGACCAGCTGCCTGGCACTTCCTTCAACCTGCTTTGAGCAGTGACCTCTGCTGGTAAACAGGGAACCCGGTGGTTTACAAAGCTGGTACCTCACCTATCTAGTCCTCAAAGCTTGCCCTGAAGGTAGCCACTCAGCCTGTCTCTTGACCTGAACCATCTAACATTAGTAAGCCCACAGCTGGGGCTTACTGAGTGAGAGTGGAGAATGATGCTTGCACATAACCTAAAACAATCTTTGACTCACAAGAAAGCTGTATGGTCCCATTGCTAATTGCCTCAAAATTCACCACAGGGATCTTACCCATCTTTTTCAGACAAGATGCAGTTAAATATGACAGCCCACCCCAGCACTATTGTGCTAGTAGTCAGATTTAAAAGTTGAGTTACTCAAGAAGTAATTTTTGTGCATGTTTTGGGCAGGGAACGGGGCAGAGCTCCCTATTCACTGAGCACTTGGTTCCTTTGATCGTTGTGTGTGCATCTACACGTGCTTCTCAGGCTACAGCTTTATTTGAAGTTCTTCCTACTTCACAAACTGACTCTTCAGAGGAATAAAAAATAAAAAAAATTAAAAAAAGACAGACAACTCTTATACCATGAACACCAATCAGAACCAGCAGATAGTGCATCCATTAGGGCACAGAGAGAACTACCCCTGCCTTGGATTTGTGGTTTGACCTCATGTCAGGCTCCAGAGACACTATGTTCATCTGTGTCCTGACTGACTAGCTCTACAGTAGTCCCAAGATTTTTGCAAGGGCAGAAAGGTGAGGTCTTTACTTTTGCTCTTCTGAAATCAGAGGGTGTTTTAAGTTTTGCCCTTTCGGGCCCTTTCCTCAGACACAAGGGATCTGTGCAGTTTGTTTATACTAAGGATTTGTGCAAAGTTGATAAGCCAGATGCAAGTATCTACCCTGAGTTTGCAGCAAGGGGAAGCAATATTCTGATGCAAGAACCTCCCCTTACAACACGAGCTCTGCAAACCACATACCCTGTACATCCCCAGCACCCAAATGCATTTGATCCACATAGCAAATACTTTAACACAGTACTGGTGACAGAAAAAATATAGACCACAGGGGGAGGATCCTCAATCTGCAGCATCTGTGATGATTCCACCCAGACCCTCATGTTTTTATTGCATCTTTACAGAAAGATGGTAATGGGAGCAGTGGGAGCAGGGCTGCCATCAGCATGTGAAGCCCTGCAGCTATGAAATGCCTGCCTGAACACGCAAAGCACTACAAGCTGCCACCATTCAGCTTCTGGGGAAAGGGGACAGCACTGCAGAGGGCAAGAAGCACCTCCACAGCTAAGGGTGTTCCTAAGGGCCACTTCGTATGGCTTCACATACGCCCAACCCGCCAAAAGTGCCAGACCCTACCCACCAGGTGGAGCATCAGATCCTACATGTGGCCAGTTCCAGCAGCTGGGAGAGAGGTCTGGTGAGCAAACAGTCCACAGACTGCACGACTTGCCTGTGACTGAATGGGTACCAGCAAATTCATCAGCAAGAGACAGATCCTTTCATAGTGGTGGCTGGATGCATCCGCAGAGGTGCTTGCCTTGCCCTCGGAGCCATACGTGTACCTCAGGAGGTGGGAAGATGGCTGATCAAGACCTTAAGACACCAAGCACAGTACACACAGTACAGCCTCTGTTGAAAGCAAGCAACAGAATCGAAACCACTTCATTTCAAGGGTGCATTCAGGCCCTGAACTGCAATTGGCATCGAGACAGTTCTCCAAAGTGGCAAAGTGCTCCTCTTGAGGGAGCAAGTCCTGCCTGCAGCAGTGTGCAAGAGTTTCAAGGACCAGGGCCACTGCATTTGTCCACCCACAGTCTGACTTTTCAAAGTAGTGTCTCTTAAATAAAAATCAGGGTACGTTTGGTTTACTTGGGCTTTTTTTCAGATTCATAAGAGAATGCTTAAGAGCTAAAGCCTCTATTTCATTACTCCACTGTAACAGGAAAACAAGATCTGAACCACCAACTGCATACCTCTCTACAGCTGCAGTGGAAGTAATTTCCTATACTCTTGACTATAGCTTACCTGCAGGGAGACAGGTAGTTCACAAGGCCACCAGAGTGGCAACCAAACCAAATGCTATCCGTGTGCCTGCAGTAGGCAATCCACAAAGAAGATGCAGTTCAACTTGGAGATGATTAAACAGATGAGAAATATTACCAGGCTTGAGGGATCCAATTTAACTGCAGTTACACAGAAACCAACTGTAAAAAGGCCTTTTTCCCCCCTCATTACCCAGAATGCAGAATTGAACTCAAGAGACTCTTCCCATACCTCACAGAGGCTTCACAGACTGATTATTTTTATGTTGAGAGAAGTATATAAAAGGACTTGAAAGACCAGCACTGTCTGCCAGGGGAATATAATTACTCCCAAACCCAAAACTAGAGTAAGATGTTAACCCCTGTTTGAGCTGTGAGCCAGGTACCGCATCTTCGGAGGGCACCCAACACACACTTTATATTTTTGCACTTACATTCATGAGCATGAGATACTGTTAAAGATGTACTTTTAAGTAAAGGCTTAAAAAAAAAAAAAGCACATATCTTTAAAGAATTGGAGCATTTAAATAAAACCACAAAGCAATCAGCTTTTGAGAGCTCTTGTCATACACAGAGAAGACCGTGAACCACATGCACGGTAGCAGATGTCGTGCAAATCTACTGCAACACAAGGAGGACAGACCTCAAGCACTTTTGGCATCAGAATTCTACATTTGAAGCCTGATGCTGACAGCCATTACATCATTAATTACAATTTAAAGCTCACAGTCGTGGGAGTGTTGCAGAGAATACCACAGCAATTTAAAAAAAAAAAATATCTGCATTTGTTTAAATGCAGAAAAATCTATTCAAAACATTTGACTGAAGTATTTGGGTCAACAGTTCCACCTGAGGTACAAGCTGAAGCTTTTTTAACTCCAGGTACACATTGCAATACCAGAAAATATGGAAATTAAATTATTTATTAAGCCAGGCAAGCAAGAGGTTTTGAGGTAATAGTCAAACCTGTGGCAGAAGTTAAGCTTGGTTTTAAAAGACTTTGTGCTTAACCTTTAAATGTAATGAAAGGCTGTCCATCACCTCAGTGTGCTTGCTCTAAGGCATTCCCAATGCAAAAGGAACAATCTAGTTCTAATTTCCAATTAATTGGATAGTGGAAATAAATAATTAACTGGATATTGGAAGTTTTTACACATCATGCAGTGTCTGAATTACAAGAAAATTGTGTATCTCTGTACTGAGGAAAGCAATACACAGGTCTCATTGTAGGTTGGGGGTTTTCTCTCTTACCCAAACCTTACAGGCCCCCTAAACAATTATTACTACACAACCACTCACTGTCAGATGATCATTTCATCACACCAACATAACTGACACCATGACCATTTTTAGATCATGGGGCCTCTACCAAAAAAAAAAAAAAAAAACCCAAAAAACCCCAACCCACAGGACTAACAGCACTGAAGAGTATGGAAGGAAAATTATCCAAATTTTGTTTCCTCTTCTCAGACTAAATTAATTTACAAGACCATTGAGCTTACCATTATCTCAAGGAAATTATAGTAAGGTACTGCAGCTACATCTAAACTCTGCATACTCCATACATGTTTTCTAGTGTAGAAACCACAATAACTGGAGTCAGTTTAAAAATTGAATAGTTTTCAAGCAATTTGGACAGGTTTACTTCCAGATTAAACTGCTTTAAAAAATGCTTTTAAAAAGTTGCATTTTTCACCAGAAGTTACCAATAAATTAAATTTATTTTGAAAAACTTATATATGCTGCAAACACCCTTCCCATCTCCCATAACAGAAAACTGTCAATCTAAACTTTAATTCACAATATCACTACTTGAGTTTTACTAAATGTGGGAATATTTCCTCTATGTCTCAGCCTAGATCAGAACTTAGTTTGCTAGGTCACCTTAAAGATAAAATCCAAGCTGCCAGCTTTTCAAGCAGTATTTGTGACTTAACTACGCCCTTCTGCACACCCATTTTACACTGAAGGAATATTTCCATCTTACAGAAGAGCAGCACATTTTATTCCTGGGCACAGCTGTTTTCTACTCTTAAAGTACACACTTCATCTGCAATAAAAGTGTTATCAAATAAATTTATTAAACACTTAGGCACATTAAGTATCTATGTAAATCTCTGCTCAGCCCTTTAACAGGAAAGGGTAGGGAAAGAGTAAATCATGAAAAACAGTGAAGGATCCAAGTGGCAAAGTAACTCTGATAATCTCAAATGTCATAGTCTTATGTAAAATAAGAACTGACACTTTCTCATTAGGCAGTGATATTAAAAGAAGTAGAGATGAATTTTTAAAAATAAGTTTTATTATACAAAAGATGATCCAAACCCAGAGGAGCTCTTCTACAGTTCTAAAGAGTTTTATCCTGCAACTTGTACTTTCACATGCTTTTCCAAAGAGCCAAGACAAAAAGCTCATTAGCCCCACCTTCTTCTTACCAAGAGTGTAGAGAAAAAAAAAAAAATGCAGCTGCATCAAAACCTGTTATTCTTTGTACTCCAGGAACTGCTGAAGTCTTTTCTTATGTTCTGTAGACACTTGCACTGCACTGAAAACAAATGCAGAATGTAACATTTTACATTAAAGGTAACACACCGCAAAAATAAAGCCTCATGCTGAAATTAAGTATACATTGAAAGCAACAGTTTACACTGAAGCTAAATTTCAGAAGTCCCAGCTCCGTGAAAAAGCTACATTCCAAGACCAAGTATATTAACACTTAACACCATCAGTTCTTAACGCAGACAGATTTGAAGCTAGGTTTCTTGGGACAAGAGTATTTCCTTAACTTTAAACACACACAAGCAGTTGTTTAACTTGCAAGAATTATTTAGGTAAGAAAGAATCTCTTAAAGTGATCTCTTCTGTATATCAAGCACTTCCAAACAGAGCGACATTCCATCCCCACAGGGAGAGATGGGCAGAATCTGCAGGAAGTTTCTAGTTCCCCATACTCCGAGGCCAAGTATGAAAGTCTGCCTGCTGTGACAGTAGCTGAGAGAGCCATCAGACAGCCAAGCAACAAGGGATTTTGATTATTTGGACTCTTCATGGGATTCTCTCTACAAAACAGACAATTGTCTCTAGTTGATTTACTTTCTTTTCAACAGCTAAGATTTATTTAATGAGCAGTATTCATGAACTGCTCCAGCGAGGTTCATGAAAAGTCACTAAGAAACGTTGCCCAGAAATCCATGAATAATAAGTTTCTAAGGGGGACCATATATCTACACAATAATTTTTTTTTAAGGTTCCACAAATAAAAAAATAAGCCACCAACACTAAAATACCATGTTACAATAATGACCTGAAAGGATTTTTACCCAAACTTCCCTTTTCACAGGTCCCACAATAACATTAGTTGAAAACTAATTTAGCAAGCAAGCAATCATGAAAGAGTTCTTACTTTAAGTGTTCTCCAAAGACAGTAGTTATCCTGTATAGTGCTGTTTTCAGAGATGCCCTAAGTGCAAATCGTAGCGTTTTGTAGGATGTGTCCACCAGACTCCCTGAAGTTCGGGGAGGCTTGCTAGAAACATGAGGCAGTTTGAAATACCTGTCTACAACCTGATTGAGAAAAACATACATCAATTTGTTTCATCTGCTCAATTATTTCATAATGTAACTAGTGACATGTTCACCTCAAAATACAGCAGAAGTGCGAGTTCAGAACCTCCACCAAGACACATAAAAAATATACTGGAGACTGAGCTTGACCTTGCATTTCCTGACCATCAATGTAAACACAGAAGCATGGTCTGTGAAATAACATTCTCTGTTAATGAGTCTTAAATGCAAGCACAGCAAATGCTGCAGTGGCAATACAATGCTGTCCTGTACTGTGACTTGTTTCTGAAAGAAACAAGAGTATTGGCTTCACCCCAGAGTGCCCGTTCTTGGAATAGATGACTTACACAGAAGGACATTAATAACACCTAACTACTTTGCAAGGATCTCCATTAAGGCCGTTTGATGATTATGTCAATAGGACATATGTAGCCTTAGAAACAAATACACATTACTCTCAAATTACTGATCTTTGTGTAATGTCTTAGTATTAGTAAAGAAACACCGCACAGATCTAATCTCCTATAATTTTCAGTGTCTCCAAGTGCTCCAGGTTGCACAAGCCAAGTAAAGATCAAATCCTAACCACGCACAAAATATTACAGTTGCTGTGCCCCTGAAATAAGGTCTTTAACTGAGCACGTAGTACCATGGAACTTTCCATTTAAAACATGCTTTCTACTTCTCCACTGAAAAAACTAACAGGGTTTTTATTCAGGTATTTCCTAATGCACACAGCAGCAGATAGTTGTTTTAAGAGTTGTTAACAGTGGTAACAACTTGAATGTTTTGACTGGTCAACAAGGTCAAAATATAAAAATATAAAAACTCTTTCCCTTCTCCTAAACTTGTTCTACAGTAAGGAAAAGTTAACAGTTTTTACCTCCTGAAGGGTCAGTAAAGTATTCAGGATAGCTGGCAGGGTGGTTTGAACAACTCCAAACTGGTCTTCAGTAAAGGAGGCTGCTACCAAATGAGACAGACCTTTAAAAAATTCACAAAAAAAATCCTGTAATTACTGAATTGCCAACTTCTGAAGCACTAACAGAGATCATGGTTATGCCTGAAGATTCTACTAGTCTGGTGGAATTCTGCAGGACTTACTGCAGCCAGGTAACAGTTAACTCAGCTTTGGCTAGCTTCAGGACTAAACCAGTTATTGGCTTAACAAGTGTACAACAGATTCAGGTTGATGAGGCATTATATATAAAATAAATTAAAAAAAAGCCCCAAACATTGGTTCCCTCTTTCCACTGGTCTGATCAGAACTGCACCTGACATTAACCAAGAGACAGGATGCATTTCACAATTCTTCTAGCCGTAAGCAAACATTCCAGATCACTTAACTTTTTGTTCAGCTTGTATGAGAACTCTAGCTACTTTGAGAGAAATCTCAATTTATCTTTAAATCCCTTCTCAGTTTACTGATTAAGAAAATGACAGCCTAGCCCTCTGCCCTTAGTTAAAAAAAACCAAAACAACTGTACGTGTGCTTCCCATCTGACTCTATACATCCTAAGCCGCCACCTTCAATCCAACACAGCATAGCTTGTCTGTCCACAAAACACATAACCTAGGAAAAAAAATTAACTTTTGCACAGTTGGATCTAATAAAAGGTTTTATCAATACCATTATTTGCTCATGACTTCAAACCAGAAAAGAAAATCCCACAGCACAACCACATACCGTCATTGCTCTTAATTCTCTGCAGATCACCTTCTGCCATTTATTTAATTTACTACCTCCCTCCCTCCCCTCTTTGTGATTAACAGAGAAAGACCCAGAGCCTTTAGTCAGAAAAGCTGTTGTAAAGTGACATCCTAAGTCTGTTACTAGGAAAAAAAAAAGTGATGTGTGGCTTCACATGGGAGAGAAGCAACAGAAATCAAGTTTCTGAATCTCTACTGAACCTCCACAGAACAAAGCCTCAAAACTAACAAGTGAATTCCACTTTTGTCATGCCTATACCTGAAACGCAGTTGGGTTTTTTATAATAATAAATTCAAAGTTTTTTCTTCTGTTACATTTAAAATGGAGCCTCAGAAATCTGGAATTGGATCCTTTTAGTTGTAGTTCCAACAGAGTGAAACACCTGGGAATAGAAACTGCTCACCTTCTAAAGCCCAGATGTGCATCTGCGTGTCAGAGAAGACAGCTTGGATGGAGGCTTCTGGGTGCTGAGAAGAAATCAAAGCATTTCAAGTGCACTTTATAAATAATATTACCAAAATTGGAGGTTTCAGTTAAAGCATTACACATTTTGATAGGGTCATAGCCTCCCCCCCCCAAAAAAACCCAAAAACAAACAAAAAAAACCCCAAACCTGCAAGCCTGACAGATCTCAAGGAGTACCCAGAAAGAACGCTCATATTTTAAGAAACAAATTATTTTTGGACAGAAGCTGCTCACAAAGCTATAAGCTATAACTGGGACTTCAAAGAAAAATTAAAAAGAATATTATCTAGCTAGTTTTCAAGGGATAAATAGGCAGTGAAATTTTCCCATGCCTATTTCCTGATCTTGCTTGCCTCAGCTCCAGTCTATAACTGATCAGAAAACACTGCTATACATTTAAGTATAAAACATTATCACGTACACCAAGAAGATCTGCATATAAAAATAGGATTTCTACTTGCAGGAAATATTTAAATCCCTGAAAAAAAGAGACACCTAAATTAGAGGGGGATGCTTCTGTAAAGTGTTCAAGTTCACCTGGTAATACCAGTACCAGTATTCCATAAGGAGAAATTGCCAATATTCTAGCTTCTCCCACAAAGGAAAACTATTATAAAGAATGTATTTGATACATGGAGGTAACAAAAAGCAGCTGAATTTTAAAACTAACTAGAGGCTGTGTCATCCCACAATTCGTATCCTGATTTGCATTTAAGTTGTGTTTTACTAGTTCATGATGGTTTAAGCAAAATGCAGTTCATAATCAGATGAGTATAAACAAGTATTATTACTCTTTTTTAGGCAGGTATGGAATAATTCCACTAGGATTATCACAAAGTTTTACTACTGCAAAACCTTACATTAAAAGAAAGGTTTTAAAACCATTACTATATGCAAAAAGTACATAGTGCTACAGCAGAACCCATTCACTTGTGCACTTCTAGTTCATGCTGCTCAGACACAAACCACAAGTTCACAGTTACCTTGCTGAAGAAATACATTATCAGCACTCGTTTTGACAAGAAGTTTTTTATCTGGAAAGAAAAAAAATTAAAAATATAATCTGTATTTATCTAAGATATGCACAGTTGGCCCTCCTCAATCCTAACATCTTCTCACAGCATAAAGGGATGGGGGGGGGGGGGGGGGGAGGACTTTTTTTATGTAAAAAAATTGGGGAAGGAAGTTTTCTTTCAGGAAAAT